>PVIU01003672.1:0-60360 GCA_004026605.1 Ondatra zibethicus
ATATCCGGGTCTTCTATTCGGTTCCATTGGTTCTCCTGTCTGTTCTTATGTCAAACAGTTTTATTTATGCAAACAATTTATCATGATGGTGTTCATTGCGAGTTTTCCCCTGGACTTCCCCGGACCTCTGCAACATGCCTCCTTTCCACCTTCATGTTCTCTTCCTTTTAATTTTACTACTCTGTGACTGAGCAGAGTTAGCCCTTTTTGCATACGCATGGGTGCAGGCTTTCCTCTCTGAATTTTTTTTTTCTTCGTTTTTCGAGACAGGGTTTCTCTGTGGCTTTGGAGCCTGTCCTGGAACTAGCTCTGTAGACCAGGCTGGTCTCGAACTCACAGAGATCTGCCTGCCTCTGCCTCCCAAGTGCTGAGCTGTATATAGCACACCTCTAATCCCAGTGCTCAGGAGGCAGAGGCAGGCTGATCTTTGAGTTCAAGGCCAGCCTGGTATATATAGTAAGTTCCTGGACACCCAGAGTTATATAGTGAGACCCAGTCTCAGGGAAAAAAAAAAAAAAAGGAAACAACATACTGTGACTTTGGATAAGAGAGATCTATATAGTGGCTATATTGAAGCTAGTTATTTATCTTTAGAATGGATTATGTGTAAATATTTAGGAATTTGTTACAAGCAAGGTTAAAGTTTATTTTTGCCCAGAAGTATTCATTTCAGAGCATAATGAGAGAGAGAACTCAGCAGCTAAGAGAACTTACTGTTGTTGCAGTGAACCCGGGTTTCCTTCCCAGCACCCACATGAAGCTTCTAACTGTCCTTAACTCCACTTCAGGGGATCCCACACCCTCTTTTGATGTGAGAGGGCACCAGGCTTTTGCATGGTGTGCATAATGCACACAGGATATAAATTTTTTTAAAATTGGAAACCATTTAAGTATTTAGGGAAAGTATTTGTAATCCTAATTGAATATGTGTCTGTAAAAGTATGTAATAGTGTTTCTTCTTTAAAGACCTATTTAAAACCATACAGATATAGTAATTAGTTTGCTTTAGATATATTTTATTGCAAAATATTGTTTGAATGATATGCTTATTTGTTTTGTTGTTGTTGCTGATATCTACTTCCAGTTTAATAATCTGCCAAACTAAGCAAAAGTTATACTTAAAAGTAAGCATATTTAAAGTAGGCTGAGTGGAGGGTGTGATTAATAGTCGAAGAACCCAGGAGCATCTCCCGGCTTGAGGCCTACAAACCTAGCTTCAGGACAGCTAAGTTTCATAAAACTTTAGTGAGACCTTGCTTCAAAAAAACCAAAACAGCAAACAAACAGCCCCACCCCTTCTTGATTTTTCGAGACAGTGTTTCTCTGTGTAGCTTTGGAGCCTGTATTGGAACTAGCTCTGTAGACCAGGTTGACGTTGAGCTCACAGAGATCTGGAGTGCTGGGATTAATGGTGTGTGCCTCTACCACCCAAACCCACCCTCCTTCTTTAGATATGACTCAGTCAGTATACATGGGCCTTGAACTCCTGATCTTCCTGTGCTGGGGTTATTGGTATATGTGATCATGTGTGACAAGAGGGAAAAAATTTAAGGTCAGTTTCTATTTTTTTTAAAAAAATGTCATTAGAGTCTTTCTTTCTCTCTCTCTCTTTTTTTTTTTTTTTTGATTTTTTGAGACAGAGTTTCTCTATAGCTTTGGAGCCTGTCCTGGAACTAGCTCTTGTAGACCAGGATGGCCTCAAACTCAAAATGCTCTGCCTGTCTCTGCCTCCCGAGTGCTGGGATTAAAGGCATGAGCCACCACCATCACCCAGGAAAATATGTAGTCCAAGCTGACCTGAAACTCCAGATCCTCCTGCTTCTGCCTCCTTCAGCATATAACTGCTGAAGATATATATAAACAGTCATCAAATTCTCCCAACCAAAAAAAGCCCAGGTCCAGATGGTTTCAGCTCAGAATTCTACAAGACTTTCAAAGAAGAACCAATACCAATACTCTTCAAATTATTCTACACAATAGAAACAGAGGGAACATTGACAAACTCTTTTTATGAGGCTACCCTGATGCCCAAACCACAGAAAGACAATACTAAGAAAGAGAATTACAGACCAATCTCACTCATGAACATTGATGTAAAAATACTAAATAAAATACTAGCAAATCGAATCCAACAACACATCAGAACCATCATCCACCATGACCAAGTCAGCTTCATCCCACAGATGCAGGGATGGTTCAACATATGAAAATCTGTCAACGTAATCCACCATATAAACAAGCTGAAAAATAAAAACCACATGATCATCTCATTAGATGCCAAAAAAGCATTTGACAAAATACAACATCCCTTCATGATAAAGGTCTTGGAGAGAGCAGGAATCCAAGGAACATACCTAAACATAATTAAGTCAATATACAGAAGCCAACAGCCAACATCAAACTAAATAGAGAGAAACTCCCAGCAATCCCACTGAAATCAGGACAAGGTTGTCTACTCTCTCCATATCTATTTAACATAGTTCTTGAGGTCCTAGCTAGAGCAATAAGACAACAAAAGGAGATCAAGGGGATACAAATTGGAAAAGAAGAAGTCAAACTCTCACTGTTTGCTGATGACATGATAGTTTACATAAGCGACCCCAAAAATTCTACCAAGGAACTTCTACAACTCATAAACACTTTCAGTACTGTAGCAGGATACAAGATTAACTCAAAAAAACTAGTAGCCCTCCTGTACACAGATGATAAATGGCTGAGAAAGAAATCAGAGAAACATCACCCTTTACAATAGCCACAAATAGCATAAAATATCTCGGAGTAACTCTAACCAAACAAGTGGGAGACTTGTATGACAAGAACTTTAAATCTTTGAAGAAAGAAAT
This sequence comes from Ondatra zibethicus, assembly GCA_004026605.1. Lineage (NCBI taxonomy): Eukaryota > Metazoa > Chordata > Mammalia > Rodentia > Cricetidae > Ondatra > Ondatra zibethicus. The sequence continues at coordinate 2,844 of PVIU01003672.1, forward strand.
TGAAAACACCAGAAAGTGGAAAAACCTCCCATGCTCCTGGGTAGGTAGAATTAACATAGCAAAAATGGCAATCTTACCAAAAGCAATCTACAGATTCAACGCAATGCCCATCAAAATCCCAGAAAAATTCTTCAAAGACCTCAAAAGAATGGTACTCAACTTCATTTGGAAAAGTAAAAAACCCAGGATAGCCAAAACAATCCTGTGCAATAAAAGATCACATAATCCAATAAAAAAAACTTCTGGAGGCATCACAATCCCTGACTTCAAACTCTACTACAGAGCTACAGTACTGGAAACAGCCTGGTATTGGCATAAGAACAGACAGGAGGACCAATGGAACCGAATAGAAGACCCGGATATCAATCCACACATCTTCAAACACCTGATCTTTGATAAAGAAGCAAAAATATCAAATGGAAAAAAGAAAGCATATTCAACAAGTGGTGCTGGCATAACTGGATATCAACATGTAGAAAAATGAAAATAGATCCATATCTATCACCATGCACAAAACTCAAATACAAATGGACCAAAAACCTCAACATAAAGCCAGCCACACTGAACCTTATAGAAGAGAAAGTGGGAAGCACACTTGAACGCATTGGCACAGGGAATCACTTCCTAAATAGAACCCCAGCAGCACAGACACTGAGAGAAACAATTAATAAATGGGACCTCCTGAAACTGAAAAGCTTCTGTAAAGCAAAGGACACGTCAACGAGACAAAACGACAGCCTACAGAATAGGAAAACATCTTCACTAACCCCACATCAGACAGGGGTCTGATCTCCAAAATATACAAAGAACTCAAGAAATTGGACACCAAAAGATCACATAATCCAATAAAAAAAAATGGAGAACAGATCTAAACAGAGAACTCTCAACAGAGGAATCTAAAATGGCTGAAAGACACTTAAGGAAATGTTGCAACATCCTTAGTCATCAGAGAAATGCAAATCAAAACAACTCTGAGATTCCATCTTACACCTGTAAGAATGGCCAAGATCAAAAACACTGATGACAACTTATGCTGGAGAGGTTGTGGGGAAAAGGGAACACTTGTGCATTGCTGGTGGGAATGCAAGCTGGTACAACCCCTATGGATGTCAGTGTGGCGATTTCTCAGAAAATTAGGAAACAACCTTCCTCAAGACCCAGTCATACCACTTTTGGGTATATATCCAAAGGATGCTCAATCGTGCCACAAGGACATGTGCTCAACTATGTTCATAGCAGCTCTGTTCGTCATAGCCAGAACCTGGAAACAACCTAAATGCCCCTCGATCAAAGAATGGATAAGGAAAATGTGGTACATTTACACCATGGAGTACTACACAGCAGAAAAAAATAATGACAGCTTGAATTTTGCAGGAAAATGGATGGAGCTAGAAAGCATTATTTTGAGTGAGGTAACCCAGACACAGAAAGACAATTATCACATGTACTCACTCATAGGTGGTTTTTAAACATGAAGCAAAGAAAGCCAGCCTACAAACCACAATCCCAGAGAACTTAGACAACAATGTGGACACTAAAAGAGACTTACATAGATCTAATCTACATGGGAAGTAGAAAGTATAAAAAGACAAGATCTCTTGAGTAAATTGGGAGCATGGGGACCTTGCAGGAGGATTAGAGGGGGGACAGAAGAGGCAGGGAGGGGAGCAGAGAAAAATGTAGAGCTCAATAAATACCAATTAAAAAAATAAAACTGTCAAAGAACAAATAAATACTCTATATAAAAAAATCAGGCTGACAAAATGGCTCAGTAAGTAAAGGCACTTGTTACTACACCTGACACTCTTAAGTTTAATCCTGGGACTCACATGGTGGAAGGAGAGAACTAATTCTCATGGGTGGTCCTCTCACCTCTAGACATATGCTGTAGCACACACATGAAATAAATAAATGCCATTAATTTTTTTTTCTGCCATGTGGTAGTGGTGCATGCCTTTAATCCTAACACTAGGGAGGTACAGGCAGGCAGATCAAGTTGCAGGACAGCCAGGGCTACATAGAGTAACCCTGTCTTGGGGGCAGGGGAAAATGCCAGTTAAAGTCAAAGACCAAATACCTTTTCAAATAGTCTGGTCTCCTTGAAAATGTTTAGGAATCTAATGACTGTGCCCAGCACCTTACCTCTGCAGCCATGAAAGCCAAGGTGTGCATGCCATGGGTGTAGCCTGTGACACAACAGACAACTGCCAGTCCACAGCAGGAGAGCAGCATAGCAATCAACAAAGACAGGACCCTCCCGTGGCTGCTCATTGGTGTGGTAGGAGAGAAGGAAAGCTGCAAAACAAAGCAGAGAGACAGTTCACTCCCCCACCACAGCAACTGCCCAGAATTCAAGATCAAGCTTACTATCTCTGCTTAGGGCACTACATTAACACAGAAAAGCCCAAATTTGACCATGATCTAAATGCAATGAGTTGAGATTTTTAAGACTTTATCATTTAATTCACTAGATACAACAGACACTATGCTTTGATTCTCCAGTATCCTTCTACCATGAGATTACAATCTCTAGAAGGACGGTCAATTATCTCCTCTAACAACATATAGGACTCAGAACAGTATCCTGGTTCTGCTGTTTCTGTTTGTCTTGCTCTAATCTTCCTCCTCAGAATTCACTTGGAGCCTGTTAGGGAAAGAACAATGAAGAGGAATTACAGGATTACCACTCAAAATGGCATGTTAATACTAGGCAAGGACAAGTGACTGCCTGGAAAAGAGACCTGGAGTTGTAATTCCTGTTGTACTACATGTAGGCTACAACCAGCCCAGAAAGGAAGGCTGGAAACTCCTATGTGTAACAAGAATGGTAATTGGAAAAGAAAGAAACCCTTCAAGAGTGAGATTAACTCTGGAAGAAGTGCAATGCCATCTCCATGAACACTGAGTAAAGAGAGGGGCACAAGGTCCTAGAGTGGCCTCAACTGGGAGGCAGCACTTCAAACCTGTTTGCTTCGGCCTGTATCAGGTGCTTGCTGTGCAGGTCTGACCTCAAGTCAGAGGCTGATCTTATACCCAAACAGGAAGTAGAAACAGCTCATTCAGTCTTGACACCAAGAAAAACAGCACAAACCAGTAAGAGAAAAGCGCCACAACCAGGGCAAAAGGAGAAGGAAACAAAACAAAACAAAACAAAAAACAGGAAACATCCAGAAAAGTTCAAGCTGTATACAATATCACAGTTCCTGACCTAAGATAAGGGTGGCGGGGGTGACTACAATGCTTAGGGGATGACAGTAGGGGTGGGGTGGCCCTAGAAAACAGGTGTCCTACAGCTATGGCAGAAGCTCCTCCAGAAAGAGGCTGAGTTATCCCAAGCATGCAGCCTGTGCCTTTCTCACTTTACTTCTTACATCAAACCTGGCACACATATGTGACTGAACAATCAAAGAGGTGGGCTAAAAACTCACATATTCAAATCGGTCTTTGCAGAGCTGAACCATCAAGTGCAGAAAAACAAGTCCGGCAAACCAAAGGCACCACATCACCACCTCCTCCACAGTCTGGACATTCAGCACACCAAAAATGAAAATGAACTTGTAGAAAATAAAATTCCAAAACTTGTCTTTGAGATGCTAAAAAGAAAAAAGTGTGCAAAGGTGAGTTCCATCATACCAAGTGTATGTAAGCGACGCTAACGTAACAAAAGCAAGCGTGTGGCGCATTTCTCACAGAACAGAGCTGGGCGGCCACAGTGACCTCAGGACTGAAACCTACAATCTGGAACAGCCAGGAAGTTCCAGCCATTAAAAAAGTAGTTATATTCGTCTAGTCCTTATGCAAAGTATTTTACTTTCACATGTACAGTAGAAAATATCAGTAAGGGTTATCAGTATTACTTCAATAATTTTTTATTGATTTTCTATTTATATTATTTCTGCACTCTGACTTAACAACAGAAAAGATTAGACTTTCTAAATAAAATATTAAGCAGGGCTGGGGAGATGGCTCAGTAGGTGCAGCACTTGCCACGCAGCATGAAGATCTGAGTTTGGAACCCTCGCACCCAAGTAAAAGCCAGTGGAGAGGCATGCTTGTCTGTAACCCCAGTACTGAGGGGCAGAGACAGCCAATCCTTACAGCTCATTCGCCAGTCTAGCTAAATTGATGAGCTCCAGGTTCAGTGAAAACCTGTCTCAGAAAAATAAAATAGAAAGGGCTAGAGAGAAGACTTGTGGTTAAGAGCCCTTACTGCTCTTGCAGAATATCTGACTGGACTCCATTCCCAGCACCCACATCAGGCAGCTCACAAGGCACATTGTGCAGTAAACTGATGCAGGCATATACACAAAAAGAACACAATGTTTTAAATCTTAAGGGAAAAAAAGGTGGAAAGCAATTGAGAAAGTCCCCTCAAAGTCAGCCTCTGGCCTCCAGACACATGCAAATACATGCACACACACCCACAATGTATGCAACATGCACACCTTCCCACAATATATACAACATGAACACACATACACACACTCCACACAGGAAAATAATAAAAATTAAAAGGTCACTTACTAGTATATAATCAATAAAATATAAAAACAACAAGAAAAATTTAAAACTATGTCTATCCACACAGCTAAGTATAGTTGTGCCTGCCTGCAATCCCAGCACTTGGGAAGCCAAAATGAGCTAACAGAAGACAAAAAACAAAAACCTAAAACCAAACCAAAAGAAGATTAAAAATAATGCACCTAATATTTATTTTTTCTTCATCCAATATGCAATATTTTAATTTTGGACACTGTTCTTTCTCACACAGTATGTGAGAACAATGTAGGTGACTGTTCTCTAGATAGAGCAGCATACTGACTTAACGATGAGAGAGAGACTCAAGTTGTTTTTAATTCTCCCTTATTCAAAATATATTTTATGAAATTACATATATTTGAATGAGTTCCTAATTCAACACTATTTAAAAGAAGACTACAAAGGTCTTATTATTTTTAAGAATAGTCATCTGCTTTCTAAACAAGCTGTTAAGGTGTTCTATAAGTAGTAGATTATGTTATTTCTTTGCTATATTATTTTTCAATTGTTTTACGTGTACAAATGTTTTGTCTGCATGCTGTATTTGCACCACGTGAATGTCTGGTACTCCCAGGTCAGAAGTGCTAGAACACCCAACACTGGGGTTACAGGTGGTGGTGAGCCACCATGTGGGTTCTGGGGATCAAACTCTGGTCCTCTGCAAGAGCAGTAAGTGCTGAGTCATCTCTCCAGTCCTTATAATCTTTTTTAAATTGAAACTTTCAGTTTTAAAAATCCTCACTTTCTTGGGGGAGGGAAAAAAGGCAAGAGGACAGCAAATGAGTTCTAGCTCTTAGAAATATTAAAATATCTGATTACCCAACTATTGATGGAAGGGCTAAGAATCTGGGTAAAGATAAAAATGCATGAATACGACTTTTTTTCCCCTTTATTTTGAAACAGGCTCTCTTTATGTAGCCCTGGCTGTTCCGGAACTTATTATGTAGACCAGGCTGGCCTCAAACTAAGAGATCCATCTGTCTCTGTCTCCTGAGTACTGGGATTAAAGTCATGTGCCACCGCCCAGTGAAAACGCGACTTCCAATGAGACTTTATCATACACGATTTCTAAGGAGTACAAACATTTACAAGTTGAAGTTAAAGCTGGGGATACAGTTGAGTGGCATCTGTGATCCCAGTACTCAGGACTGGAAAGCAAAGGCAAGAGGGGTCTTGAGTTTGAGGTCAGCAGGACCCCAACACAAAGAACAGAATTACTTTGAGAGTTTAAATATGACTCTGATTAGATACCTTGAGTTCAGAGAACAAAGTTAACTAGGGGAAAAAAAGAGTATCTTCTAGTTCTATCCATTGCAAAGGCAGACAGCCAGCAGCAATGCTCCTGCTGCCCTTACATAGTGAATATGGCTAGTGTGGACCCTGCTTCCGAACACCACGCCCAACACAGTAAGCATGGAATCCAGGGTGAACGTCTGTTTGCAAGGCAGGGAAAGTAGGACAACTTGAAGTATCACTGGTATCACAGGAATACTGAAGTATTCCTGGCTGTGCCACTGTACAACTGTGACTTAATAAATGTAAAGTGCTTTCTTTTTTCTTTTCTTTCTTTCTTTGAGACAGGGCTTCTCTGTGCAGCCCTGGCTGTTCTGAAACTCGCTCTCTACCTCAGGCTGGCCTTGAACTCAGAGATCCGCCTGCCTCTGCCTCCTGAGCATTGGGATTAAAGGAGTGTACCACCACCACACAGCCTGTAAAGAGCTTTTTTTTAAATGCCGTAATAGGCATTAAATGCTTTAAATATATTTATGATAAAAAACTCTCTGGCTGGGTCAATGCTCAGTGCTTATAAGCATTTGCTGCTCTTATAAAGGATACAACACAACTTTATACTTCCCAATACCCGCACGGTAGCTGATAACCCTCTGTAATCTCTAACTCTAGTTCTAGGGGATCCAATTCTCTCTTCTAGCCTCCATGGGCACCAGACACCAAATAGTACACTTACATACATGTAGGTAAAACACTGGTACAAAAAAATAAATTTTTAAAAACAGAGAGGGGCTGGAGAGATGACTCAGTGGTTAAGAGAACTGACTGCTCTTCCAGAGGACGGATTCAATTCCTAACACCAACATGACAGCTTACAATTGTCTGTAATTCCAGTTCCAGGAGACCTGACACCCACGGCAAAACACCAATGCATACAAAATAAAAATAAATATTTTTTTTTAAAGTAGGGTAAAATAATAAGACAGAGACAGACAGAGAGAGAGAGACTAAGAACCCTCTCATGCTCTAAGGCTCTACTTAACTGTTAGTATTTATTCCATTTTAGGTAGTCAGTGTCTTTGCCTCTAATGTTAGTCTTATCTTCTAAACTTTAAGAACTCACAGAGCAAAGCTATGTCAATTCTTAGAGTATTAAATCAAAATAGTTCTTTTTTGTTGTTGTTAGTTTGTTTTTTTGAGACAGGATTTCTCTGTCTAGTCCTGGCTGTCCTGGAACTCACTATGTACACTAGGCTTGCCTCAAACTCAGAGATCCACTTGCCTCTGCCTTCCAAGTGCTGGACTTAAAGGCATATGTCATCACTGCTTAGCTCTCAAAATAGTTCTTAATAAATGCTACTGGGTAGCATTATTAATAAAATAAGCCATCAAAAAACAGCACAAAGATGTGTTCTATACTGAAAAGGCTACATTGGGTGAATAACGAGTTTCAAATACCTGAAGGTAACATTTCCTGTAAATTTCGACCTGATAACACACACATTAGAGAAAGCAAAACACTGAAGGCCCACTGCTGCCACTCAGACAGCGTGCCACAGGCCTGGTCCATTTCTAGCTCAGAAAAAATGAAGAACGAAATATCAAATGGAGCTTCTGAGCCAGAAGAAAGGATAATCCCAGCAATTGGTGGCTGAGCCATGAGGACTGTGAGTTCAAGGGCAGCCTGCTCTACAAAGCAAGTTCCAGGGCTGCAGAACTACAAAGCAAGGTCCTGTTTCAACAAAACAAAAAATCATGAAGAAATAGTTACAATGGGATAAACTGGATATCCTGAGTATAATTAAAGTATTTTATCAAGGCTAACTTTTCTAATTTTTATCACTGTGCTGTGAATACTCAGAAAGTTATCCTTGCTCTTGGAACATATTCTGAAGTATCTGGGGTAAAACTGTATGATGTCCAGCACTTAATTCCAAATGGATCAGAAAATCTATGTAAGCAAGAAGTGACTCCGAGGACTAAAAGATGGCTCAGTACTACAAGCACTTATGACTCAGCCCCCAGTTCAGTAAGAACCCCTAGCTGAAACATTAAAGTGGAGAAATAGGGGAGGACACTTAAAATTCTCCTCTGGCTTTCATAGGTGAGCACATTCATATATGCAACACACACTCACATACACACGAATAAAACTAAAAAGTGAATCCGGATAAAGCGCATCCAGGAGTCCTTTGTAGTATTCATGGAACTTTTCTATATACTTGAAATTACACCAAATTTAATAGTGCTTTTAAATTTTCTTTGCAAGAATCTGATTGCTTACCTGTCTCTCACTCACTCGAAGAGGACCAAACACAATACACTGGATAAGCTTAGCCACCAACATCAAAACACAGCAAGCAGTGTTCACCAGAACCTGCACACATATCAAAGAAGAAAAGGAAGTTTAGTGCTGGTGAAATACACACACAGTGTAGTGTTTCCTAGGAGGAATTAGACTGCCATTCCCAGAACAAAGCCTTCCTGGTTTTCTACCAGTACAAACTAAGTGCTCTCAAAGCTAAACAGGGGTACCCTGTCCCAGTGGGTACCCTCCAGCAGGCCACCTTCCTCAGACCACTGCCCTAGTGCGTTCCCCCCAGAAAGCCACCCTTCCCTTCCGACTTGACAGGACACTACAGAAACTCTGCACTGTTTCTGTAAAACCGTATGTACCAAGCTTGGTATGATGGCACACACCTGGAATCCACACACTAGGAAGGCTGAGGCAGGAGGGCTGGAAGCCCAATCCAGACACTGTCTCAATAAATAAATAAATAACCACACAGAAGTGCGTGCCTTCGTTTCTACATGAACATTAAGGTAGCTGTTGGCTAACTGGTCTAGAAGTCATCATGATCAGTAAAATTCAGAACTCAAAACTGCTGCCCTGACAAACGGGGAAGGGTAGGAGGACATACGGTCGGGGAAGAGTCAGGTAACAGAGAGGGACTACAGAAGGGAAGGGCACTCTGCGACACCAGTGTCAAAACCAAGGCATTCTTCCACTTGCTGAGAAAACTTCCGTTTTGAAAATAATTTAAAAATGGTATTTTCAGACCTAAACAGCAAATGGACAAGTCATCTTTCCCTTTCTTTGGCTCCTGCCCTTGTTTGGAGATATATTCTCATGCCCCCCAGGTTGCCCTTGAACTAACTTCCTATTCTCCTAGCTCCAGTTCCTAAGCCCTAGGATGACAGGCATGAGCCACCATGTCCACCTGGTTGTCCCTCTACTTTTAAAAGCAAACTATAATGGGGGAAGTGAGGGAGAGGAAGGGAGGAGAGGGAATATGATGAAAGGGCCTGTAAGACAGCAAGCCCCTTACATCTCAGCAGGCTGCCTCTGTATCTCCCAGCACATACTCCTGTGGCAGAGCACACCAGCAGATCTAACGCAGTGCAAGACGATTCAATCATGTTTAGTTCTATTCTGCTGCCTAATGGGGCCAAGAAGATATTTTTAAAGGATTAAAACAAAAATAGTTCCACCTTGGGGAAAGAACTATTTGGTATTTAAATCCTTTGATTAATCAGGTGGGGAAAATATTTCACCAAAAATCCTACAGCCTTATATGCGAACCCAGTTCAGAACAATTCAGTGTACACCTTCAGTCCCAGCACTCGGGAGGCAGGGCAGGCAGATCTCTGTGAGTTCAGAGTTCCAAGCCAGCCACAAACAAAGCAAACCCCAGAATTATAAGAACTTTCAGTTTGGTCGCAGCACACATATTAAGCAGCTCACAACTGCCTGTAACTTTAGGTCTAAAAAAATCTACCATTCCTGGCCTCCATGGGCATTGTGCAGGTCCAGACTCACATACATACTTAATATGAAATAAAATCTTTATAAAATGGAGTGGGCTAGAGAGACCACTCAGCAGTTAAGAGCACTGGCTATTCTCTAGAGGACATGGGTTTGATTCCCAGCATCCATGTGGTGTCCCACAACTGCCAGTCTCAGACCAAGGCCCTCCATTGCAAACACACAAGTGGCACACAGACAGACCATGCACACAAGTGGTACACAGACAGACCTCCACTGCGAACACACAAGTGGCACACAGACAGACCATGCACACAAGTGGTACACAGACAGACCTCCACTGCGAACACACAAGTGGTACACAGACAGACCATGCACGCAGGTAAAAACCAATACACATAAAACATAAAATCTCAAATAAAATTTTAAATAAATTTTATTTATTTAAATAATACATTGACACCTGACAATGCTCATTTTTAAGGCACTGATGTAGACTTGCAAGAGGAGCACTTCCCTTGGATTTTGCCAGTGAGAACTTCAGACATATAAAGCAGAGGAAATGTCACCCAAAACTACAACCCTCATACCAAATCTGTCTTCAGCAGGCAAATAGGGCATTTTTAAAAATCAGCTAAACCCCCCAGCTTAACTGCAAGCTGTTTTTAATAAGGGCTCTTCCTGGTTTACACAGCATCACATGAGTTCAAACACACAAATGCAACACGATCAGTAAGTGTTCAAGGACAGGAGAAAGGTAGAAAATGAAGACCTTGAACCTGAACTCAAAAATCAGACTTAGAATCTATCATTACTTCTCTATTCCAAACAGCACCACTGTACCTCAGCCATAAAACAAAACTTAATTTTATCACTTTCAGTCAAGCTTTTTAGTTTTTGACTTAAAAATATGTATAAAAAGTTTCTTTGAAGGGTGGAAAGATGGCTCGGCGGTTAAGAGCACTTCCTGCTCTACCACAAGCCCTACTTCAGGTCCCAGCAACTGCATCATGGTTCACAAGCACTGTGACTTCAGCTTCAGGGAATCCAACACCTTCTTCTGGCCTCCACTGGAACCTGCACTCACATCGCATGTGCACATGCACGCACACACCCCCCCCCCACAGACATACACGATTTTTCTTCAGTTTTTTTTTTGAAAAGTTCCAATTTATACTGTTTCCCACCTCCAACAGCAAAAGTCTCTCATAGATAAACATTTCTATTTTAATCTAAATGGGAGATTTGAAAATCAGCATGTTTAAGTAAAACAGGGCTTGAAAAAGCATATGGAGGCACGCCTGGTGACAGACCTATAGTATGAACTACATGAGAGGCTGAAACAGGAGGGCTGCAAATTCAGGGCTACTTAACTAGACCCTGCCTCAAAGAACAGAGGAAAGGGAGGGAAGAAAAGGAGGGGCAGAAGTATATAACCAATGGGAAGAAAATGTATTAAAAAAAATGTCCATAAGAAAACGAAACCAACAAAGGTTTGGAAGAACTAACACTGTTGGGCTGGAGAGATGGCTCAGTGGTTAAGAGCACTGGCTGCTCTTCCAGATCCTGAGTTCAATTCCCAGCAACCACATGGTGGCTCACAACCATCTATAATGAGATCTGGCGCCCTCCTCTGGCATATGGACATACATGGAGGCAGAATGTTGTATACATAATAAGTAAATCTTTTTTCTTTAAAAAGAATTAACACTGTTTAAATGTTCTGAATAGTGCTTTACTACAATACTGCAACGACTACCGACAATGGACGATTCTATAGTTACAAGGAAAAGTCTTGCAGCTGGAGGTTAAAAGCATTTGTTGCTCTTGCAAAGGACCCACTTAGCTCCCAAAACCCATATAATGGTTCACAGCCATCCGGAACTCCTGTTCCAGAGACTCTAATGCCACCTCCTGCCCTCCAAATGCACTAGGCATGCATGGGATGCACATTTATACATGTCGGCTAAACATTCATACCCATGAAATAAGTCTTACAATTTTTAAAGAAAAAAGTCTTAACTTCCCAAGTATTGTGTCTTTCCAATAAACACAGTGACTTCTCCATCTCAGCTGCAAATATAACTGTGGCGCCAAGCATGGTGGCCCAGGCCTACATTTCTGTTACTGGAGGCTGAGGCACAAACATTGGCATTGAGAGTAGGCAGCACAGTCTGTCCTGAGCAGCCAGACTTGGTCTCCAAAATCAGAAAACAAAAAGAAATAAAACATGCTTGAAGAACTCAAAGGGTCCTAATTGGAACATTCTTCCTTTCTAGTATATGCCAAATCGGATACCTTTGACACTCTTACAGAATTGACACCAGCCCAGATTTCAAGCCCCAGAACTATGGAACAAACTGAGTCTCCAAGAACCATAAAAATCAAAGCTTAGCACTCAGGAGGAAGGGGCAGGCAGATCTCTGAGTTAGAGGCCAGCCTGGTACAGAGTGAGTTTTAGAACAGGAAGGGTTGGTTACACAGAGAAACCATGTCTCCCAAAAAATAAATAAATAAAAATAAAAAACACCTCCCAAAAACAACAACCACCCCCATGAAGCTCAGTTGCAGCAAGCCTGATCTGAGCAGCCGCTTCCTTCACTCAGACAACAGTGAAGAGCTATTTTAATATTTTATCTGCTCTGTACAGCTAATTTTTTCTCACAGGCAGAATCCAAACAAGCTAAAAGGCTTTGCCTGTATCATAGCAGAAAAATGGAGCACGAGTCCATCACTGAAGGCTTCACTGAATAAACACGCACGCAGGAGATCCACATGAGGCATTAATATCAGCTCAGGAAGGGATTCGTAATTGGAATGTCAAGCTAACTTTAGATAAAACTTCAAAGGTGCATCCAGATCACGGGGGGGGGGGAGGCAGATACAGGTACGAAACAGGAAGAGTTTTCACATTTATACATGTGTGATCCATAGAAATGAACTGTAAACGACTTGGGACAACCTGGATGTTTTGTAGGTTCCCACTTCAGGCCAGCACCAGTTACAAGAACCTGGCAATGGGAAACAGGTGGCCGGAGACCTACTTTCACTGTCTATCACGCTGGTTTCCTCTGACCTTTGAATTACGAAATTTGTAGCTGAGCGGTGGTAGCACATACTTTTAAACCCAGCACTCAGGCAGCAGAGGCAGGCAGAGCACTGAGTTGGGGGCTAGCCTGGTTTACAGAGTGAGTTCCAGGACAGCCAGGGCAGTTATACAGAGAAATCCTGTCTCAACAAGAAGAAAAAAAGAAGCATGAACTGGTAGAATCTGTCCTTTAAATTCTTAAGTTTAGAACTGACCTGACCAGTTCTGAAATTCCACCTACTTTTCTCACCACATGTGGCAGAAGAGTGAAACCCAAAGGCGGCTGTCAAAAGCGCTGCCACAAGCGACAAGTCAGCCTGGGCTCCACACCTGGAGCTAAGCAAGAGCTTCAAAGGTTTCTCTCCTGCTTTCTCACAGCAGGCCTACCTCCTGGTACCCCAGGGAATACTTTTCCCCCTCTCAATCTCCCTTTCAAGTCGGCAGAGCTGGGGAGGTCAGGGAGCGCTCTGCAGAACTCCTTCCAACACTGTTCACCCCAGTTCACAGCTTAGGACCCTTGCCACCTCGCGGCTCGGTGTCCACGGCACCCGCTCCGGCCCTTCCCCACCTCCAAACCCCACCGGGTGCTGTGTGTGCATCGACCATCACCTCGTGTGTTTTGCCTTATTTACATATGAGTCATGTGAGGGTAGGGGAAAGTGCTCTTCACAGCTGTGTCTTCCAGAGGGCTGAAAATAGCATCTCTGAAAGGTTCTGAACTGAGTGTGCTAATACAAAACCTCCTGCAAGGCTGAACTGTGTTCCACAAAGACAAGTTCTGGGGAGCCTAACGCACAAAACAGTAATGAACAAGATTTGCAACTGACAAAGGCCCGGTCTTGTCCATCTAACTTGACCTTGGCAGGGTTTCATTTTTTGTTTTTATTGGGGGGTACTATATAAATGCCCGTGAGTGGGGCTCAAGAAGCACCTACAAAGGCCCACCACATAGTCACTCAGCAACGCTAGCTGTCAGGCCACAGGGGAAGTGTTCTGGGAGTGCAGGAACAAAGCTGCTCCAGCACAAAGGAGGTACTAGATGATAAAGTTCTGGGCACACAAGAGAAGTTGGGGCAGCCATGTGACGCCCAAAACGAGCACGTCAAAACTCCAGAAGAGGTGGAAGAAAAACCGCACCAAGTTCAACTGAGAAATAATAAGGACTCGAGGTGGGGAGGGGGGAAATGGCCAATATACATGCGGCAAGACTGTAGGAAGGAAAAAAACATTTCTTAAAAACGATTCTCAGAAAAACCAAAAGGCCTTGGGTAATGTTTTCTGAAGCGGCATTAACCTTGGAATCTGAAAATGGGTTCTGCAAGAAGAAATTTATGATTAAGAAAAAAAATCATTAAACAATACTACTGTCTGTTCTATGGCTACAATCGTGGTTCCTGTTGAGCGTCCTGCTATCTCAGGCTGAAAACAGCACATCAAGTACTGCCCTAGAGTCTTCGAGTCTGTCTAAAGCTCTCCCCACGTAATTCTAAGTTGTTTACCCTGTCACACAAATGCACAGAGATCTGAAATTAAACAAGATGTGAACTGAATTCTTTCTCTCCTCCACTTGGTAAAAAACTGCTCATCTCTACACAGGAGTAGGGAAATGGGAACTTCACCCTTCACTGCCTCCTGCTAAACTATTTATCAAAGGACCGGGCGGCCTAATCTACAGCCCCCGGAGTTCACAAATCCCACTGCTTCCTGATGAGGCACAGTGGGAGTAATTATAACAAATGAGTTGCTGATAATTCCACCAACTTGGAATATTAACCCCTCAGTCATTCACAGCTTGCTCTAGGCGCCAAGCAAGAACTCCGAGGAGGGAAGATTCCACATGCCAAAGTAAATCCAAGTGACAAATTTTAAATCCTTGAGCAACTTTTCATATTTCCAAGGGTTTATAGACGAGGTATGCATGTGCGAGATGAGAGCAAAACTTCCGCCCATCTGCCCAGCCTGAAATGATGTAATAAACGAAGACAGTACTTGTGCCATGTGAACGTTGCTTATCTCGCACGGACAGAACTAGAAACCTTGTTTTAAAATGGACCGCTAAGGGAGAAATCGAGTTCAAAGCAGATGCTGCCGCCCCTATCAGAATGTTTTGCTGCCTTCAGTCACCAACCATCAGGTAAAAGAAAAAGGACGCAGCTGGTTTGTTTGCTTCGTTCCACAGCGCCCGCCGGAGGGTAATCCATTACCAAAGAGCAACCTTTCAAAGTTGTCTTCTTTAGAGAAATGTCTGTCCCAACCCGTTCAAACGCTTAAAATGTCCCCCTAACTCTCGGCCCTCTCTTCCTCGAGAATCCGCCCACAACACCGCCGAGCTGGACGCCACTTGCCCCGGCTCCTGCCCCGCTGCCCAGGAGTCCGCGGGCCCAACCGCCCTTCCGTGGGCCGGCCGTTCGACCGGGCGACCCGGCCCCTTCTTCCCTCCGCGGCTCGCCATGCTCGGAGAACCGCTCGGCCACCAGCCCCACGCGAGAGGGGTCAGCTCGGCCTCCAGCCCCACGCGAGACGGGTCAGCTCGGCCCGCCGCCCCCCGCCCCGGCCTCCTCAACCCGGGTCAGCGCCCGGCCACGCCCCCCGCGGATAAAGGGTGACATGGCGGCCCCCGCTCGCTCGTCCGCCCGCCCGCGCCCGGCCCGCAGCCTCGCTCACCCACACGAACAGGCTGTCCGACAGCAGGTACTGGGCCACGTCGCGGGCCCGGGGGCCGCCGGCCGCCAGGCGCGACGGCACGAGCGCCTCGGGCTGCAGCGGGGCCGTTAGCGGCTCCGGCTCGCCGGACCCGGCCTCGGGCTGGCTGAGGGCGCGGTAGGCGCTGACGATAGTGCCGAGCAAGGCCAGGCCGCTGAGGCCCGTGTAGGTGCGGAGGCTGGGCCACGGGAAGCGCTCGAGGAAGAGCAGCGGCATGGCGGCGGCGGCGGGCTCCGGCGCCCGGGGCTCCCCGCTCTGCGGCCAGGCGCCTGCGGCGGCCTCGCGAACGGCGGCGCCCACGGGCTCTGGCGTCGCTGCCGCCGCCGCCGCGCCGGGCCGGGCCGGGTCGCTCCTGGCTGCTCGCGCCGCTCCGCCCCGCGCCGCTCCCGCTGCTGCCCCTGCCGGCGCGGAAGAGCCTCGGCGGACTCGGGGCGGGCCGCCGCCCCTAGCGGGACGCGGGCGGGACGGGCGCGGGGGCGCGGCCTTCGTCCCCCGCCCCCAGCGGGCGCGCCGCAGTCCCACGGGCCCCGGACCGGGCCTAGGGCCCCGTGTCCCGGCGTCCTGTAGCATCCTTGGCGACCCTGGGCCCACTGACGCCGCGGACGCGCCCCAGCCGGACTGTGGAGTGAACCCGGCCCGTGGGCAATGACGGCAGGCCTGTGTGCGTTGCCGGGCGGCAGGGTGCGGTACCCAGGCCCCTGGCCCCTTGTCCCTTGTTCCTCCCAGGCAAAGCAGGTAAACGCGTCCCACCATCCTGTGGGCTTCCATGGTGTCCTAAAGAGGGGATATGATGCTTAGGAAATAATAGGAGCCTTGGCCACCTCTTTAATCAGGTCCTAAGTCTCTTTACAAATAGCCGCGAGTAGACTATTTTTAAAACGGAGATAGTTTAACAGGAAATAAAAATATGTTCCCTCTTATGCTACAAGTAGAATGGGCTTCTTGGAAAACGCCTGTTCCTCATAGTTAACCAAAGAGTGACCATTTGACCTGACAGTTACCTGGCTCAAACATCTAAGCGAAATGAAAACGTACACCCACACAAAAGTACTACACATAGGTTGACAGTAGAATTATTCCTAATAAGTCAGAGGGGAAAAACTCCAATGGAATATAGTGTTTGAATATGAAGTATGGATGCATGCTTCAATATAAGAAAGCGTGAAGATATGCCCGAGTCAAGCCACACACAAGTATTTAAGTATGTAATCCCATCGATATGGCAACTACATGGAATGTAGAGTAATGCCTGTAAAAGGGAGCATGAGCGAACTGGAGGTGACAGGTTGGGGTACTAGTTTCCTGAAGTGATGATGTTCTAAATGCTATTCTACACCGAATTATTCACTAGCAACAGCAAGTTACATCTCTATATGAAGTACATAAAATAACCTGGGGCGTACGCTTTTCTCAAGCCAGGTAATAGTGCTTGTCCCAGAATGTGTGCTCTGTAAATAGCTGGTGGGTTTTTCCAAAATTTCTAAAGGGGCTAAATTGCCTTTAAAGTATTTTTCATGCCAAATATCCTAGGTCCATAGATTTTATTTTGTTTTTTTTTTTTTTTTTTTTTGGAGACAAGATTTTTCTTTGTAGCCTTGACTGTTTTGAAGCTCACTCTGTAGACCAGGCTGGCCTACAAACTCACAGAGATCCACCTGTCTTTGTCTCCCAAGTACTGGGTTTAAAGGTGTGCGCCACCACTGCCCGGCTCAATTTCTACTCATAGTAGTAGTAGTCCATAGAATTTTTTAATCTGAAAATTAGCTACCACTTTGTAATAATTCTTAAAAACACCTTCTTAAAGGTCTTCATATGCTTAAGTTCTCTTTGGTTTTTTCCCCAGTCATTTGCAAAATGTCTCAGCAGCAGATAAAGCATTTTCTACAAATCCTAATGACCTGGGTTTGATTCCCATAACTCCCAGAAGTTATTCTCTGACTTCCCTATTGCGTGCACACACGCATACTCATGTAAAAATAAAACACTGAGTGTTGTGGAATATTTGTTGAAGATGTGTTACATTCAGTTTATGCTGTCGAATATTTGTTTAATGATGCAAAGATGCGTTGCATTCTTTTATGTTGCATTTGTTTAACTCTGTAAAGCTGTGCTACTTTGCTGCCTAAAACACCTGATTGGTCTAATAAAGAGCTGAATGGCCAAGCTAGGCAGGACAGAGAAACATGCAAGACTGTCGGGCAGACAGAATAAATAGGAGGAGAATGCTAGGGAAGAGAGGGAGGAGAGGATGCCAGGGGCGACCCACACAGCTATCCGCAGAGTAAGAAGGAAAGAAAGATATATAGAATAAAGAAAGGTAAAAAGTCCAGAGGCAAAATGGAGTTAAAGAGAAACAGGATAATTTAAGTTAGAAAACCTGACTAGAAACAAGCCAAGCTGACTGGGCACTCATAACAAGAATAAGGCTCCATGTATTTATTTGGGAGCTGGGTGGCAGAACCCCAGAGGAAAACAAAACTACAACCAAGCCTTAACATTATTGTCCAAATAATGGAAAGCTTTATTCTGAAGAAATGAGGATGGTAATTTCCCAGGGAAGTGTTCTACTTCACAAGGTCAGATCTGGGTCACCGTGATTTTTAAACCATACACATCTGTGATTCACATCCGATCCAAGCCACAAAGGTGTAATATTAGATCCCAAACTTGTCCTCTCATATTGCCAATAACGGAGCTGCCTTTTTAATCTCAGAAGCTTGGGCTTTCTGAAAGTCCAACATGCGTAACAGGTGAAGTTAATCCAAACGAGCTGCATTTTACAAGATTGCAAAAGACTTTAAATGTTTTTTGGGTTATGTGTGTAGTTTTTTTTTTTGTTTTTACTAGAAGAGTCATTGTTCTATTTCTTTTCCCCTCAAAAAAAGTACTTTGCACCTCATGCTTCTCTCAAGGAACTGTTTGAGACACTTGTTCTCACTCTAGCCCAGTCTGGCTTCCAGCTTGAGGGAGTTCTACCTGAACCTCCTAAATGTTAGAGGATGACAGGCATGAACCACTACACCCAGTGAGCTCCCATCTAGCTCCGTCTCTGCCTCTCTTTCTCCTCCTCCCTCTCCTGTCTCTGCATTACTGGAAGGTTTATTTTTAATAGGGTCTGAACTCCTGAGCTGAAGTTACCAGCCTGCCTCAACCTGCGGAGTATGCCACAGAGTAAGTACCAGTCTCAAGATTGGTTTTGTGTTTTTCAAGAACTAACAAACCCTATAAAGTCTTTTTAAAGACTTATTTATTATGCATATTTATGTGTCTGTGCCTGCATGAACTTATGAACATATATGCAGGTGCCCACCAGGTTTCAGATCCTCTGGAACTGCAATAACAGGCAGTTGTGAGCTGCCATGTGGGTGCTGAGATTCAAACCTGGGTCTTCTGGAAGAGTAGCCAGTGTTCTTAAACTGCTGAGCCATCCCTCTAAAGTCTTAACCAAAAGCCAGATTATAGTAGCTTACACTTATAATCCTATAGATGAAGAAACAGTCGCTAATGATATAACAATATGTAGTCAACGCACTGTGTTGTGACTTTAAGTATCTCAGGCTTTAGGCTCTAAATCCAGTGACTCCATCAACTGCAGGTAACTGAATCTACTGAGGGCATGCTAAGGGACAAGAAAAGAATGGGAAGGGGAGGACAGCATCCATAGCCCAGATCATCAGGTCCTTGCCACTATGCCAAGCTGGTCCCTTACCCAGTGGCCCTGACCACAGACAAGGAAACATCAAGTTTAGCAACCCACCACACAGGACTATCCCAAACAATTAGTTGTTCAGTTTTAAATGCTTTTATTGAAATAAGAACTTAAAAAAGAACAATGACCATTTTAGTCAAACTTTGGCTTTACAAATATAAAAATATAACCAAAACTCCTGTTTCTTTATACATTTCTATAAACAAACCAGGAAAACACTTAAAGCCACAACTACAAATGGTACGTGTGTGTGTGTGTGTGTGTGTGTGTGTGTGTGTGTGTGTGTGTGTACACACTATAACCAGCTTTTCTTTTTGAGAAGAACATGGATTGAACCCAGAGCTTTCTAGGCAAGCACTCTATCACTGAACAACTTTGCTAACAAAGAAGTTTTTGAACACATTACTCTTTCTTTCTCTTCAACCCAAGTGATAGCAAACAAGTAGAATGTTTTAGAAAATCAAATCTTAAGCTACAGAAGCTGAATAAGCTTCTTTAACAGTGTAGCACAGAAAACTGAAAATTCTCTGCATCAGTCAGCACTCCACATGCTGTTCCGAACACTAAGAATTAGTAAAAACTTTTAAGTTTGGGGAGCTCAAATAGAGGAGAGGCTACTCAAGTATTTCATCTCAACTGACAAAGCATGTGCTTTAAAATGAAGTTCTGGGGCTGGAGAGGTGGCTCAGCAATTAAGAGCACACTGGCTGCTCTTCCAGAGGACCCGGGTTCAATTCCCAGTACCCATGTGGCAACTCACAACTGTAACTCCACTTCCAGGAGATTTGACACCTTTAAACCAAAGCACATAAAGTTAAATTTAAAAAAACAACAACTCAATTTCAAAATAAAAAAATGAAGTCCTAAATGCCATGACTCCCTTGTACACTGAGGGGTGCTTGAACATGAGGGAACAAGGGAATTCTAGCAGGCCTTTAGAAGAGCCAGGAGGACTGGAGACAGCTCAGTGGTTAAAAGCACTGGCTGCTCTTGCAGAGGACAGGAATTAGATTCCCGGCATTCACCTAGCAGCTCACAACTGTGTCTAACTACAGTTAGATGCCCTCTTCTGTTGTCCATGGACACTGTACACCTATGGTGCACAGATGTACATGCAGGCATCACATTCACACATACTTTCTTTAAAAAGAATACAAACTAATGTACAGATTCTGTGCCATTTAAGTGTTGCCTACTCTTTATTATTCGAGTGTTTCTCTGTGTGGCCCTGGCTGACCTTGAACTCAAGAGATGACCCACCTGCCTCTGCCTCCTGAACCACCTAGTTAATAGTGCTATTTCTAAAGAAAAAAAAAAAAAAAGATTTCACAGTAGACGTCCATCTGTTCTCCAACAGGGTAGATCAATCCTAAACATGACTTTAAGCAATTGAGTTAGTTTTTCATTTTCTCCCTTTACTCATTTGAACATTTACTAGGGTCACTTAGTTTTGTATAGAGCATGTACTACTAGCATTAGTGAGGAAATAACAAGAGTGCTTTCATTTGTAAGAAATTAGAAATGACAGTTGGTCAAAGGCTTATTTTAATACTCTCCAACATTTAGTATGTATGTCATTGGAATGACCCTCTAAGATTTATGTCCTAAGTGATGTTACATATCAAAAAAATCGTAACACCTGTGCTCTTTTTGAGTACTCTAAAGAACACATAAAATCTGAACCCCTCTAATTCTGCTCAACTCCAGGAAACAAGAGTATTGGGGTCCAACTGTAATTGACCAAAGGCTTTAAAACTTGTGATAGGAATTTTGTTTAAAACCAGCTCCCTTACATACCAAGGTTAGAACACCAGGTAACTAAAGCTCTCAGGGTATGAACGGCTGGCTCAAGCACTTACAGTTGGAGGAAGTGACCAGGTTTTTCTGGGTCAAAGTTAAGTTACAAGGGACAAGAGTGGATTTGAATCAGATGACTCTTCCAACTCAAGAACTGCTTTCTGGGGCTGGAGAGACGGCTCAGCGGTTAAGAGCATTGCCTGCTCTTCCAAAGGTCCTGAGTTCAATTCCCAGCAACCATATGGTGGCTCACAACCATCTGTAATGAGGTCTGGTACCCTCTTAAAAAAAAAAAAAACTGCTTTCTGCCAGCACTCTACATCACAGGCAGGAGAAAGTTCCTCCCTCCCCCTTCCCAGAACTGCAACGATACCTGAGGTGCAGTAGCATCTTACTTGAGTGCCCAATAATGGAAGATGAGCCTTGTCAACCTATCCTTGTCTACCTTCCCCAATCTGAAGGATTAGCTGGACTAATCAATAAAACCGTGCTAAACTAGGAAGATGCAAACATAAACCACTGTAGCAAGACTTTTGGGTCCTGAGGGAAAGGAGTATTCAAGGAGCTAGTGGCTTTTCAGTGGAAGTCAGTTTATTCTTGGTCTTGTAGAATACTGCTTACCCACAATGAAGCATGGGTAGTTAGTCACTGCCACAACCACATGAAAGGGTGACATGACTCTAAACTTAATTCCTTGTCCACTCTTGACCTGACTGTCAAAGCTAAACAGAAGACTAAACACATGACATACATGTGCTATTGCCCAATATTCAGGAGACAGGCCTTGTAGTGGACACCATAAAACGTGAGAACCAAGCAAGCTTACTTCTCCTATGAACAACTTGATACACCTTGTAAGGCTTTCATTACATTAAGCCTACAGGCGACAAGTCTGCAATAAGCAACTACACTGACCATAAGTAATGACACAGCCAGCCAAGTCTTTTGTCCTTTTTTTAAAAAAATTTTGTAAGTGTTTTGCCTTACGTGTATATATATGGACCACATGCATGCCTGGTGCCCAAGGTCAGCCATGTCAGCTCCCCTGGAACTGGAGCCACCATGTGAGCGCTGGGAAACAAATCCAAGTCCTGCACAAAAGCAGAGGTGCTCTCAATAAGCCAACTCCCCAGCCCTTAAAACTTCTTTTTGAGTCAGGATCTCACTATGTGACGGCTGGCCTGGAACGCAGTGATCTGCATGCCTTTGCCTCTGGAATGCTGAGATTAAAGGCGCGTGCTTCTATACCCAACCATCTTTGTCCTAAAACTTTATTCCCCTAACTAGGCATTGTACTAGAAGTTTAAATTTGCTATTTTCTCTTAGGCTGACAAAACATGTCCTGACCTCTAGAATCTAGCTGATTCAGACTATTTTTCTGTATTGTGTTTTGAGGTAGGGACTTGGTAGGTAGCTTGGTTATCCTGGAATTCTTGGTCCTCCAACATTAGATTCCCAAGTGTACCACCATACCCAGCCTATTCTAAATATTTTTGAAAAGCTTTACTGATTGATAAAAATCAAGATTTTTATCAGTATGTATACAACACCTCAGATTCCCCTAACTGTAACCTGATGTTATTTTTGTCATGGCTCAGTAAGCAATCACAGCAGTGCAAATAGTCACTATCCCTTATACAGAGCAAAGTACTGCACTAAGTTCTAAACGGACCCTTTTATACCAATTCCTATGGTTTTCAGCTTACCTAATCTTAATGGTTTCCCAAATGTGTAACATCTTTTGACTTGTGAAGTAAGGCCTAGACAGTTAATTGGAAAGCCCTCTTACACACACCTGTAGCAGTCTCAGACTGTATCCTATTGGAGCAAAAGGCCCATTAGGCTCAACTTATCTAAACCACAGTCATGTTCCAACATTCCCCAGTCTAAAACAGGGAAAAAAGGATCCTCAACTATAAGATTCTTCAGAGTTTAATGAGAAACTTAAAAAAATAATAATACAAATAGGAAGTTCACCTTTTTTAATGTTGTACAAAAAACATATGAGTAGAACAAACAATTAATGAACACTGTCACATGTTTACACCACTACCTAGTTCATATTAATTTTACTCTTCAGACGGGAAGGAGGTGGCCATTTAGGGAGCAAGAGAAAACCAAAAATTCTCTACAATTCTTCTATGTGTGTAAGCTGTGCTCACAGAGACGGCTTCGTTACTTCTGTGCAGGAATTCAGTTGTATATAAAATTGAACCTGTTTACAAAAAAAAAAAACAGAAAACTTACTAAAAACACTATTAGTTATACAGTTTCCACTTTCAACAAGGAAAGTACCTGGCCATTTCTTCCCTCCTTGGACGTATTTAGCATTTCTATTAAGACAGTTTGCCCTCATTGGTCATGCTTATGTACCACACAAGTGTAGCTGAATGCTTGCCATGAGAAACATTAAGAGTGAGAACTTGGTTAATTATGAACTACAAAAGTTCCTTAAAGGCATAAAAAGTTGTTACCAGTCCTTTGCTATGTGCACACACATGCTCACGTACACCACCTGACATAGAAAGAGGCTAAAAGCAGAGGAGCAAAAGCTGAAGGATGATTAGTGACAAAGTAAAGGCCAATTCTACACTCACTAAGCTTCCACAAAAGCTAACACCATGACTAGGGTGATGCTGAACAGGTATTAAGTAGTCCTAGGTACTATGCTCTAAGCACTTTTATGTGTTATCTGACTTAGTCCCCACAATCCTACGAAGAAACTACCATCCTCATCTGCATATGAAGTATATGGCAAACAAGTGTAAGAGTTTGTCCAAACTTTTACTACCAGCAAGTATTAAAAGGGCAGAAGAGATGGCTCAGTGGCTAAGGGCACTGGCTGCTCTTCCAGAGACCTGGGTTAAAGTCCCAGCCCCCGTGTGGCAGCTCGCAGCTCTCTATAACTCCAGCTCAGAGGATTCAACTCCTTCACACAGATCTATATATGCAGTCAAAACACCAATGCACAAAATAAAAAGTGGGATTCAAATCCGAACACTAATTGCACAATCAACAAAATTTTATTAAAAGTGCAAGTTAGAGAGTGAAAAGTGTGTGTGCACACACATGTGAGCACAGGTGGCAAAGGCATCAGGCAGTTATGAGCTACCCAGCAAGGGTGCTGGGAACTCAACTCAGATCCAGTGCAAGAGCAGTATACACTCTTAACCACTAAGCCATCTCTCCAGTTCTTTTTCCATATTTTTCTCCATATTCTTTTCTTCTTTTGTTTGACAACATAACCCTGGCTGGCCTAGAACTTATGTAGAGCACGCTGGCTTTTAACTCATAGTACACTACCATGCCCGACCTTCACTGTTTTATTTGTAGTTCTTATCCATGGTCAGCTTTAAGAAACTCATAATACAAATCAATTTTGAAGATGCAGACTCAAGCGAAGCATGGTGGCGCACACCTTTGATCCCAGCACTCCAAGGCAGAGGCAGGCAGATCTGAGTTCTTAGCCAGCATGGTTTATATAGTGAGTTCCAGGATAGTCAGGGTTGTATAGAGAGATCCTGTCACAAAAACAAAACAAAACCAAAAACCACAAACACCCCAACATACACACACACACCACCTATTTGCTTCAAAATTCAGATTCCACATAAAACTATAGTACTGCATCCCATTTTCCAATTCAGGCCTAAGTACAGTAAGTTCCAAAAACAGAGAGAAATTAAACTATACTAAAAGATTTGGTTATCCCCATTTTTAGATAGACAACTCCTTCATATTTTAAATACTGACTGTTTTACCATCTCTTCTTAGAATAGACTGCAAACTTAATTGTGGAAGATAACAGATCTGAGGAAGAACCATTATAAGAGTATCAGAACATCATGCCATAATTTCAGTCTTGGGATACTTTAGGTCGTATTTTAATTTACCAATAACATACAGTAAGAATACATTCACTGGGCAGTGGTGGCATACACCTTTAATTCCAGCACTCAGATGGTAGAAGCAGGCAGATCTCTCATGAGTTTGAGGCCAGACTGGTCTACAGAGTGAATTTCCGGAACAGCCAAGGCTACATGGAGAAACCGTGTCTCAGAAAGGGGGGGAGAGGTTTAACAAAACAAAACATTGACTGTCTTTATTTTCCTTAAACCCTAAAATTTGTGAATTATCACTTCTCAAGTGGCTCTAAATATTGTTAGATATTTTACATAGTTCCATCAGAAATGTTCAACTTTCCATACCTGCTCAACAGCTGAGGAAGACTAGAAATGATGGGTCCATATCCCGGGGCATTGTCATACAATTCAAACAATGGTGCAGCTACCAGCTTGTAATTTTTCGGGACTGCAAACAAGGCTAAAAAGAAAAAAAAAAGTTTTCTTGACTCTTTCATATGTTTACTCCCACTTTGTAACTAATCAATTTTACATTTGAGAAAAGCTTTGATATGTGTTCAAATGGCCATGCAAGCACATGTGAAGGCCAGAGGCTGGCATCAGGGTGTTTTCTCAATCCCTTCCTACCTCATATTTTTAGTTTCTCAGTGGACCTGAAGCTCACTGTTTTGGCTAGACTGGCTGACCAAAGAACTCCTAGATTCTATCTTTCTGGGGTTACAGAGGGATACCACTATGCTCGTCTTTTTACATGGGTGCTGAAGAGCCAAACTCGGGTTCTGAATCTTAACACAGTGAGCACTTTACCTGGGCCATCTCCAGTCCTGAGAAAAACTTAGGGAAAAAGGTAATTCTCATTCATCATTTTGGGTTACTGCATCTTCTAGAGATTAGAGACACATATTTGAAGCTCATCCTCTCAAGAGGGAAATGCCATAAACACCTTAAAAAACAAGATGAGAATTGGCCTGGTATTGTAAATTAATTTTTAATCCTTGTATAAAACTATTGCAAGAAATGGAGCCAGACATTGTGATAATTCCTGCATTCCAGAGGCTAAAGCAGGAAGATTGAGATTTGGAGGCTTGTCTTCCAAACATGAGGAAAAGAATTTAATGCTCAAAACCCATATTATGTGTGTGCTTATAATCCTGGTGCCAGTAAGTGAAGACAGACGTCCAGTCAGCTTAGCCTAATTGGTGAGCTACAGGTCAGAACGACAGCATTCCTAAGGCTACTTACAGTCAGAGAGGAAGGGAGGGAGGGAAGGAGGGGCAGGCAAGCAGGCTGGCTGAAAAATGACTCAGCAGTTAGGAGCAATCAATTACTGTTCTTCCAGAGGACTGGAGTTTAGTCCCTACCACCAGCACTCGTCAGTGCATTACATATAATTAAAACAAAGAGACTGATCTGACTAATTTGGAGGCAAGCCTGAGCTACACACAGCAAGAACCTGTCTTAATATAAAAGAACAAAAAACCAAAAGCCACGGGTGGTAGTGAAAGTCTGTGATCTCAATACTTGAGAGGGAAGGAATTAGAATAAGGAGTTCAAGGTTACGTGAGATCTTGAGGTTTGTTTTTTTATTTTTTGGGGAGTGGAGTAGGAATATAATGTTGGGGTGAAGACTTCAAGCTCTAGTTCGATTTCATGCCCCCCTACACCACAACTGGCACAAAGAGAAATGAGGTGAGTTTACTCAAGTGTGACAGGTGTTTTCAGTCTTAGAGTGAACCTAAAGCTATTCGAGGAAACAAGGAGAGAACCTCTGAGGGCACTCTGCAAGAGCTGTAGACAGCTGTCTTCCAGACACATGCCTTACCTTTCTCTTGAAGCTGAACCAGGAACAACTTCTTATGTTCCTTGGGCTTTGTAATATGTGCAGGAATATATGGATACTAAAACAAAATGAGAAGAACTTATAGGTTTCAAGCATCACTATTCTTTTACACCTCATGTCTTAATTATCAAGTTTTCCAATTTCAGACATGAAGCTTAACTATACTCCTACCTTAACTCAGTCTTACTGTAACACATAGACCATGGCTCAATTTAGTTCTCTGAATGTACACTTCCCAGTATACTTACTGTTGGTAGTACACTACTGTCCCGTTTCCCTTCACTGGGCTGAACAGGTCCCTATATAACAGACACATTACGTGCCTTCGCACACATGCAATAACAAGCATTAAATCCATCAGCCATTCAAGTAAAACAGTCACAGAATATATGAGGGGAGAAAGTTACAACACAATCAAATTTCGGTTTTAACAAAAATTGCTTCCGCCATTTGTAAGTTCTAGAATCCTGATGTGCTCATGTTTACTCCATTGAAAACCTTAAAGCCTTTGAAGTATTTGACAAGATGCTCTTTGCCCCTTCCTCCTACCCCCGCCCCCATACATATAGCACATGCTTAAGAACACAGTATGAGCTAAGTGGATTTCTGCCAGCTGGGCAGAGTCTAACTGCTGGGTAAAATGGAAAAAATATTTAGAAAAACTAAAGGAAGAACTAGAGAAACAACTGCTTGAGAACAATTTGACATAGAGGGAGGAAAGGGATTTTTTTTCTTCCTTTACCATGTCTGTATTATACAAATCTCTCCTACGTTCTCCAACAGTATACTCAGAAATCTGTTTCCTTTTGGGGTTGTATTTGAAGATACAGGATTTAGAAAGTGCTGAAAAGAGACATACAAGGAGAGTGGCTAAAGGCCATGGCTGCCAAAAGAGGTATAACCACACTCACTTTACACGGGCACTTTCCCCAAGATTACCCAGTTTAGTGAAGACACACGGACACTGCATCTATTCAGTCCTTAAGTCATTACAAAAGCCTACTGCTTACTCCATATTCTCTGTTCCTCACTGGCACCCAACCAGCAATGAAGGAGGATAATTATACACCAGCACTACCTTAAAGTAAAAATGAAATGAAGCAACTCACCCAGGTTTTGGGGATCTATATGAAAACCAGAATATTAACAGTGGGGGATAAAGAGGTGAGGAGGAGTTCAAACAGCACACTTGAAAACACCTCTACTTCACACTCAACAAATCATGGCCAAATAACAAAAAAGGGAGTAAATGCAGCTTCCCCCTTTCTAAAGGCTGTTCTCTAGTCCTGGTCTTAATGGCTAAGCCCGTGCAGTTTGTATGAAAAGACTGAAACAAGGAAATGGTAAACCTTTCCACAATGACACCAATGAATACAGGCAAGTTGGCTAAAGCTAAATAAACACAGGGCACTTTATTTATATCCTTACCTCCAGGGCCAACCTTAGGCTTCAGGAAGTCTAAGCAAAGGAATAGCCAGAGCCATAGTAGAGGTGATAAAGGAGAGTATTCAGAAAAAAACCTAGAAGGCTTCTGAGTTATCACTGAGTACTTTCCTTCCAATTAGATCAAGGATGTCCAATAAACCAAAGCCTGTTTAGAATAATTGTTGTATGTATCTTTGAAATAGCAACTTCACCATATGTGTATGAAATTTTGCTTTCTAAAGCCAGGACACAAATGTGTTGTGACAATTCTCAGGAACGACAGTGTCCACATCCTCAGCTACATGAAGCAGTCAGGAGAGGACAGAACATCTTTTGCTGGCCAATATTGTGTAACACTTGACCTGGAACACATTGTTATGAAAAGAAGCTTTCCAATAATAGGACCTTTGATCTGTCCAAAGAATTAAGGTCCAACTTTAAGATGTCGCCTTACTCGCCAAAGTATGACAATAACATTATCAATCATTATAATGACATATACACTCAAATACACTTGAGTTCATGTGGTCATGCTAACACTGGAATGAGGTGTTCATACCTGTAACGGAGATCTCCCTCTCCCTCAGATGTCAGGTTGGCATATTTGGAAGTATCAGAAAATGCCCTCCTTGCTCTTATAGTTTCACTCTGCTTTCCAAAAGCCTCCATGCTTTTTTGGAGTTTGTAAAGTGTCTCAATTCATGAAACTGTAGGGAAATTCCGTCTAACCCGAAGGGGGAAAAAATCTCTAGATTTCTGTCTTTCTGACAGACAATCTGAAGAGATGTTCGACACTGGTTCCTTGACAGCCCTTAGCAGTATTAATCTAGCTGCTCATGGCTATACAGTAAGAGCAGTACTATTATGCGGCATTTTGTTTGGCTCTTCTCTGGTGTTTTTCGTTGCTGTTTGTTTTTTGTTTTATTGAGATGGACTCATATTGCTGGAGCTGGCCTTGGACTCACTATGGAGCTAAGATTGGCCATGAACGTCTTAGCTTTCTGCCTCTACCATCAGAATACTCAGGTTATAGGTATGTACCACCATGCACAGATTTTTATTCATTTTTTAACACTGGCTGCTTCTGGTCCCTCTCTCCCTTTCTTTGCTACTTCCTGTCTCACCACCTCTTAAGCAATCTGTATCCACATCTTCACCCCATAATGTATCTTTGAAAACTTAGGGAAAAAAAGCAGCAACTACTATTTCCACATACCCCAGAGTAACCAAAGAGTTGTGAGGTTGTTTTTCTCTGTATAAGAAACACATTTCCAGTGACTTTATGACTGTAAGAAATCATCATCAATGAGCTGTTATCATTACAAAAAACAAACAAGGGCTGGAGAGATGGCTCAGAGGTAAAGAGCACTGGCTGCTCTTCCAGAAGTCCTGAGTTCAATTCCCAGCAACCACATGGTGGCTCACAACCTTCTGTAATGAGATCTGGTGTCCTCTTCTGGCCTTCAGGCATACATGCAGGCAGAACACTGTATGCATGATAAATAAATAAATTTTAAAAAAAACCAAATAGTATAAAAAAATTCTGTATCTCCTTTGAGACAAAGTCTCACTAGCGTAAGCACTATCTGACCTGGCACTCCCTGTGTATACCTGGCTAGACTTGAACTTACAGAGACCTACCTGCCCCTGCCACCTAAGTGGCAGGATTTAAACAAGCATGGGCCACCACACCCATCAAGATAATATGAGACCTTAACAGAAGGACAAATCACGACCTATGAAGGCCAGCATTTAAGATGTCCCAAACATCCAAGTCTTCAGTACAAACACTTCAATGGATTCTCTCCTGCTATGGACCAGAGTGACAAATAGAATACAGAAGTGACCATATGTCACTGCCAAGACCAGGAAGCTAATTGACCATAACTTCCCACTTGGGCACTTCCTGATATCATTTCTTACTTTTCTTCAATTACATGCTCTAGGAAAGGTAGCTGTCCTAGAGGGAGTTACCCTTTGAAGATGACAAAAAACCGAGGGAAGACCTATGCCAACAACTGGCAAAAACTGAAGACTCCAGTCTAAAAGCCAAGAAGTCTGCATGCATGTCTACTAGGGATTAGATCCTTGTCCCATTATGATTTATAATGCAGTCCCAGCTGAGAACCTGTGACTTCACGAGGCCCTGAAAATTCCAAGATAATATCTATTGTCTTAGGCTATTAAATTTGGAGGTAGGTTGAGTATCCCGCATTAGAAATGTATAAGATCAAAGTGCCTCTATTGTGTGATATCTTGTGTTCTGACAAGTAAAGCTTGCCTGGAGATCAGAGAGCAGAGCTGGTCACTAGTTAACCATAGAGGCCAGGCAGTGACCCACACACTTTAATCCCAGCACTAGGGAGGCGGAGACAAAGTGGTAAGGTGGGGTGTAGACAAGATCTTAGCCTTTTCTGGATGCCGGAAGGAGACAGGTAGGAAGCAACTGGTGGCTGCTCCTCTGGTTCTCTGATAGTCTAGATTTTTACCCTGTATCTGACTCCCGGGTTTTTAATTGATAAAGATTATTTAGACTAATGCTTCATGCTTCCGATTCTGGAGTTTTGTAAACTCTGGAATGTTTACACTCATGAGTATCCACAACTTAAAAGTCCAAAATTTTAAGATCCAAAGCCTTTTTCATGTCAACCAAAGTCTCTGTATCTCAGATTTTTGCATTACAAATGCCCTGCCTGTTACTTGTTACACGGCAACAATGCACCACCTTGCCTTATTTTGTTCCCTTATCCCACTGAGCCCTAAACCAATGAACTGACTTACCAATATATAGGAGAACGAGCGTATGTCCCATAATACATGAATCTTATTGGCAATTCACACACAAGACCACTTATTTTCATTTTAAATGACTTACGAGGGTAAGAGAAAAGGGCTAACCTTGTAAAGGTAAGAGAGACAAGAGATGAGACTATCCTAATTTAAGTAAATATAAAAACAGAAATAATTAGGACAGCCAGGCATGGTGGATGTACTAGGGGGTTTTGTATGTCAACTTGACACAAGCTAGAATCATCAGAGAGGAAGGAGCCTTAGCTGAGGAAATGCCTCCTTGAGATCCAGCTGTAAGGCATTTTCTCATTTAGTGATCAATGGGGGGAGAGCCCAGCCCATGGTGGGTGGTGCCATTCTGGGTTCTATAAGGTAGGCTGAGCAAGTCATGGGAAACAAGCCAGCCAGTAAGAAGCTCCCCACCCTGGCCTCTTGCATAAGCTCCTGTTTCCAGAACCCTGCCCTGTCTGTTCTGACTCCTTCAGTGATGAACAATAATGCTGAAGTATAAGCCAAATAAACCCTTTCCTCTCCAACTTGCTCTACGGTCATGGTGTTTCATTGTAGCAAGAGAAACCCTAACAAAAACAGTGGCACATGCTTTAAATCACAGCATTTATGAGGGAGAAGCAGGAGGATTTCTGTTGAGTTCAAGGCCAGTCCAATCTAGTAGCAAGTTCCAGGACAGCCAGGAGTACGTAAAGAGACCAGCCTCAAAATATATATAAACAAACAAACCACTAAAAGAATCAGGATATATGAAAATAGTGATGGTATATTTGATGAGATTACTTTAGTATGATAATGGTTGTGTTCTTTTGTGTTGGGAAGTAGCTCAGTGGTTAAGTGGCTGTATAGCAGGCACAAGGTCCTACATCCCAGTCCCAGCTTTTTTTTTTGAAGAAACTTTTTTTCCACACAGCCAATTTTCAAAAGTAGAATAGCTACATAACACTCCATGTGTTTGAATGTCCTCCAGAAGACCCAGGACTTAGAACTGTCTGCAAGTACAAGAAAACAGCTCTGCTTCAGTGTTTATCTGATAGTTTTAAGATAAAACAAGTCATTTATTTGATTAAGACAGCCAGACTCTCTTCAAATTTACATGCTGGCTTTTGGCTTTATGTCCACCTTACTCTAGTTCAGTCTCTGGCTGTGGGTGATTCCCTAGGAGTCTAGACACTTACTGGGCACCTGCCCTGCTGGGAATCCCACACACCAAGGTCTTTGGGAACGAACACTGGGAGAGTGAATGTGTTCATACTGTCCCAAACACAGATTACTAAAGACTCCCTTCCTTAAAGAAATTAACTATGTGGCTAATGCCTTCAGAGGCCAGAAGGTCTTAGATCCACTGGAAATGGAGTTACAGATACTTACAAACTATCTTATGGGTGCTAGGAACTGATTCTGGTCTGCTGAGCCATCTCTCCAGCCTTTATTTTCATTATTTTTAATTACGTGTATGCATGTGTGTCTGTACACATGGATGCAGCAGGTGCCCAGAGGTGAGAGGTGTCAGATCCCCTGAGATTGGAGTTACAGGTAGTTGTGAATCTGTGAACCACCTAATGTTTATTCCGGGAATGACTACCAGAACAGTCTGTGCTCCTACCCCATGAACCATCCTTTTAGTATCCATTGTCATCTTTTTATAAAATAAAATCCTTATCTTTTACAATCACACTAAAATACTTACAATTGAAATTATACCTAAGATTTACTTCAGAATAGTCCATGGTGGCCAGGTGGTAGTAGCGCACACTTTAATTCCAGCACTCTGAAGGCAACAGGCAGATCTCTGAGTTCGAGACAAGCCCAGTCTACAAAGCGAGTTCCAGGACGTCCAAGACTATTACACGGAGAAACCCATCTCAAAACAAAAGAAGTCCATAGTGAGGACAGGAATGTGCAGCAGCAGGAGGGCAGTATGAAAAATGTCCCATCATGAATTGCTGTTAAAGATGAATTTTCCTTACTGCAAATCTACTTTCACATATTTTAAAAAAGGGATGGGCCAAGTATGTATTAAGGCCTGGTTCAATCTCCAACACCTCAAAAAAGGAAGAAAACAACAAGACAGAATCATCCTAAAAATGTGGTCTATCATCTGTGAACAACTGTAATCCCATCACTTCGGAGATAAGAGGTAGGCGAACAGTGCAAGGCTAGACTTGGCTATATAGCACTTTCAATATAAACGCACGCACACGCAATAAAAATAAAAATAGAAGGAGGAAATTCTGCTTGGTTTGTTAGTTTCCTAAATCTAAATTAAGGAGGTTAAAAAAAGAAATTGAAAGTCAAAGTCTATTTTGATCTTTTATTAATAAAAATTTTTCCATTTGTTTGAGGGGGGAGGGTTTAGTTCCCAGCACCTATATGGTGACTAACGACCATCCCAACTCCTGTTCGAGGGGATCCAATTCCCTCTCTCTTATGTCCTTGGGCATCAAGCACAGACTATACAGGGGCAAACACTCATACACATGAAAGGGAAAAGCTGTTTGGATTTTTGTTTTGTTTTTTAAACAGGGTTTCTCGGTATAACAACTCTGACTGTTCTGGAACTCTGTTTGTAGACCAGGCTGGCCTCAAACTCACAGAAATTTGCCTGCTTCTGCCTCCTGAGTGCTGGGATTAAAAGTATTCACCACCACTGCCCAACAAGCTGTTTGGTTTTAAAAATGTTTTTTAATCAAAATTAAGGATAGGAGAATAAGAAATGGGAAGCCATGGTCTACTTTGGTCATTTTTCATTTCTAAAAATTTCCACATGTATATATGTGTGTGTGTGTGTTTATGTCACAGTATGCATGAGGAAATCAGAAAACAATTTATGGGAATTGATCCTTTGCTTCTATCACGTGAATTCCAGAGATCAAACTAAAGTCATAAGGCTTGGCAGCAAGCAACTTTACCTGCTGAGCCATCTTGTTGGCCCTTATCCTTTTTAATGTCTGGAATTAAGTGAGTTTTCTGCTTAACCAAATGCCTGGTAAACAACTGAACACTGACCTGAGGAGGTTCAAAATTTGGTCTCCACCAGTTACCAATGCAGTCATCAATGACCCAGTCTTGCAGGACTCCATCTTGACGACCCAGTATCTGTGAAAAGTAGTAGTACAGTGAGCAAACTAAATAAACACACATAAGAACCCATGGTGCACATACATACATGCAGGCAAACAATCATACACATAAAAGAAGTAAACTTAAAGTTATACTTTACCCATTTCACTGGTCAACAATGGTTCTACAGAGTTCAGAGTAAGAAAGCAATCTCTCGTCCTATCTCACTCATGCCCAACTGGCCACAACACTCCACTCCTAGTTGTTTTCCCAATATTTGTCTCTATGTTTAAAAGTATCTTTTTATTCAATTGTCTTAGAATAGTTTTACATAAGAAACCTTCCAAAGATGTGCCAGGAACTCCCCATAATGCCTACACCTTTCCTCTACCTTTACCATCTTACATCAGTATAGCATATCTGTTAAACTAATGAATCAACACTATACCAAAGAAACCCATACAATTTTCAGGTCTCTTTAATTCTGTACCCAATGTCCCATTTCAGGCCCAGGATCCCATCTAAGATACAAGACATGTGGTCATCACTTTCCCTGAGCTGTTCTAGACTGTGGTAGTATAGAACTCTATAGCTTGATGATCTTGACAGTCCTGAGGAATACTGGTCAAGATTTTGTTCTCAGTGATACTGAGGTTACAGATTCTGGCAAGGAAGACAATAGAGGCAAAATGCCATTCTTACATCAACTCATATCAAAGGCTCATGCTATCAGTATGACTCCCCATTAATATGAACCGTGATTACTTGCCTGAGGTAATGTTAGTCAGATTCACCTCCCTCAATTGTAGATTAGAATTTAGGTATTAAAACTATAGTGCTCAAATTCTTCACAGACCTTGAAAGAACAATACTCAACTTCATATGGAGAGGCAAAAAACCCAGGATAGCCAAAACAATCCTGTGCAATAAAGGAACTTCTGGAGGCATCACAATCCCTGACTTCAAACTCTACTACAGGAGGTCAATCCACATACCTATGAACACCTGATTTTTGACAAAGAAGCAAAAAATAGCAAATGGAAAAAAGCATCTTCAACAAATGGTGCTGGCATACTGAATATCAACGTGTAGAAGAATGAAAATAGATCCATATTTATCACCATGCACAAAACTCAAGTCCAAATGGATCAAAGACCTCAACATAAAACCAACCATACTGAACCTCACAGAAAAGAAAGTGGGAAGTACACTTGAACACATTGGCATAGGAGACCACTTCCTAAATAGAACCCCAGCAGCACAGACACTGAGAGAAACAATAAATGGGACCTCCTGAAACTGAGAAGCTTCTGTAAAGCAAAGGACACAGTCAACAAGACAAAATGGCTACCTACAGAATGGGAAAAGATCTTTACCAACCCCACATTAGAGAAAGGTCTGATCTCCAAAATATACAAAGAACTCAAGAAACTGGTCATCAAAAGAACAAGTGAACCAATTTAAAAAATGGAGTACAGACCTAAACAGAGAACTCTCAATAGACGAATCTAAAATGGCTGAAAGACACTTAAGGAAATGCTCGACATCCTTAGCCATCAGAGAAATGCAAATCAAAACAACTCTGAGATTCCATCAAACACCAAGATCAAAAACACTGATGACAACTTATGCTGGGGAGGATATGGGATAAAGGGAACATTGCTGGTGGGAGTGCAAGCTGGTATAGCCTCTTTGGAAATCAGTATGACGATTTCTCAGAAAATTAGGAAACTACCTTCCTCAAGACCCAGCAATACTACTTTTGGGTATATATCCAAAGGATGCTCAATTATACAAGGACATGTGTTCAACTATGTTCATAGCAGCATTATTTGTCATAGTCAGAACTTGGAAACAACCTAAATGCCCCCGACTGAAGATGAATAAGGAAAATGTGGTACATTTATACAATGGAGTACTACACAGTGGAAAAAAAAATAATGACATCTTGAAATTTTCAGGCAAATGGATAGATGTAGAAAACATATTGAGGTAACCCAGACCCAGAAAGATAAATATAATGTGTACTCACTCATAAGTGGCTTTTAGACATAAAGCAAAGAAAAAACAGTCTACAATTCATAATCCTAGAGAACCTAGATAACAAGGAGGACCCTAAGAGAGACATACATGGATCTAATATACATGGGAAGTAAACTGGGAGCACGGGAACCATGGGGGAGGGTAGAAAGGGACAGGGGAGGGAAAGAGGGGAACAGAGAAAAATTATATAGCAAAAATGACCAAAAAGAATCCCATAGTGCTCATTTATGCTTTTCTCCATCTCCCTTCTATTATCAGTATCTTATTGAATTAAGTATTCAGTATTTAAATTAATGACTACCTTCACAAAAGAACAACTAGTAAACTATAATTAAATGGAACAACTGTTCTCTAGTGGAACAACTGTTCTCTAGAGTTACTGCTGCACTTGATTTGACTCCCCACTATCTGAGAGCTTAGACATCTAAGCTCTCAGGCTTCACTTTCCTGTGTCAGTCTGCTCTGCCCTGTGCACAGCCCAGCTTCACGGGTAGGGCACTAAGGTTTTCCTTGGCCCCTTTCCTACAGAGCTGGACCTTAATGTTCTGATTATTCTATCATCTTTCCTACTTTATCCCTTCATCTTGGAAGCAAACTTTCTCTACTGTTTCCTAAGAAAGGATACAAGAGTGCTGGAGAGATGGCTCAGTGGTTAAGAGCACTGGCTGCTCTTCTAGAGGTCCTGAGTTCAATTCCCAGCAACCACATGGTGGCTCACAGCCACCTATAATGAGATCTGGCACCCTCATCTGGCACGAAGGTGACCATGCAGGCAAAACACTGTATATATAATAAATAAATCTTAAAAAAAAAAAGAAAGGATACAAGAGATAACAGTTTTGAAATTTCTGCAAGTATTAAAACAATTACTTCTCCCACTGTTGCTTTAGAGTTATATTAGAGAGTTCTAGTATGTAAATCATATTCTTTCAGAATTATGAAGGAATTTTTAGAGTTTCCTGTATTACTTCTGGGAGATCTGAGTCACTGATTTTCTTTTTTTAGTTTTATATTGTACAATGTGTGTATGGCAAGTGAGCAAAGCACACACGTGTAGATCAGAAGTCAACTTTGTGGAGTCAATTTCTTTTCTTCCTCCTGTATGTTCTGGAGCTAGAACCAAGGTTACCAGGCTTGGTGGCAAGCACCTTTACTAAGTCATTCTGCCAGTCCTGTTAAAGTCTTCCAAATGGCCCCTTGTTTCCTCTATTACTCAAGAAAATCATATTTTTTATGACTCTTTCACTGTCCTCAAACTCACTGTGTAGACCAGGCTGGCCTCAAACTCAGATTCACCTGCCTCTGCCTCCCAATGCTGGGATTAAAGGTATATGCCACCACTACCCAGCCTAGGCCTTATTTTCTTTTTTTTTAAAGATTTATTTATTTATTATATGTACAACATTCCTTCCATGTATGTTTGCATGCCAGAAGAGGGCACCAGATCTCATTACAGATGGTTGTGAGCCACCATGTAAGGTTGCTGGGAGTTGAACTCAGGACCTCTGGAAGAGCAGCCAGTGATCTTAATCTCTGAGCCATCTCTCCAGCCCTTTATTTTCTTAAAAAGCTTTCTTCACAAGCCAGCAATGCTTGCATGATTATCCGCTCACAAGTAAGGATAACACGGTGAAATAATGGGCATTGCTAGGGTGCAGAAGTTTTGAAACAGATATGCTCCCTCTTGAGAAGACTCTAAACATCACCTAGTCTTTCTTGGACTGCTCACTCTCCTCAGAGCAGAACTCCACAGCCTTCTGTGCAGAGTACTGGTATGGGAGGTCCTTTATTCCCAAATATTGTTCCTAGATGTTTCTTTATATTTAAAGGGGGATATGATACAGATATAAATAATTTACATTGGTATGGATCTTGGTTTACTGATACAAATTTAAGGTAAATTTTGCTATATGTATAATTGTGCTCTTGATTAAGATATTGTGTTTATACAGCACATTTAAAAATGTAATGTATAATTTAAAAAATATAGCTTAATAAAGAGTCATCTATAATAGTCAAAATTGTAGTCATGTTAGTTAGATTGTCTAGATGTACAGAGATATATTTCAGATGGATAGGTATTCTTCAAATCTTTCAAGACCTTCAAAATATGGCATTTAAAATGTTTTAATAACTTAGAACTTTTCATGACAATGAGACACATCTGCTCCTGGCAGTACCAATTACTTCAAGAGGAAGATGGGCATCAAAGAGGTTCCTTATGGAGTTTGCTAGCCATTTGGGCAAGACACTGCTCCTGCCTGGACTGCTGAACTAGACATTCATGACTTGCAGAGAAATGACTGCTGAAATTTCCTAAAGGTGAGACAATCCTTCAGGGTTCCTGCTTCATAAAAGAGTGTGCCAGACATTCTGCTAGACACACACATAAAAAATGTGACTGACAAACTGTCAATATAGGCAAAACTGTCTTTAAAATTTCCACTTCATAAAAAAGTCTGCTGGATACTTTGGGCCTGTGCGCTAAAAATTGGATGCCCCAATGGTACAAAAAAAACTTTGGCTGACTGTCGAGACAGTGAGATGTCTCTGTCAATTCGAGTTTTCAAAGTTGCTTATAATACAATTCCTGTTTACTTAGGTAATATCATATCCTATCATATCCTTCTAGAGTCTTTAATAGAGTTAAAAAAAATTATAGTTTTCCTTAGTTATAATAAAAGATAAAGTAGATATAAATATTGTAACTGTAATTCTTGTTTGATACCTGTTTTGTTATATGTAATTTTACTATGTTAAAGCCTTCCTTTTTGTTTGAACAGAAAATGGGAAATGGCATGGGAGGTCCTTCTGTCTGCATGTTGCTTTTATTGATTAATGAATAAAGAACTGTTTTGAGCCTATGGCAGGGAAGAACAGAACCAGGCAAGAAAAGCTAGGCTGGGGCTGGAGAGATGGCTCAGAGGTTAAGAGCATTGCCTGCTCTTCCAAAGGTCCTGAGTTCAATTCCCAGCAACCACATGGTGGCTCACAACCATCTGTAATAGGGTCTGGTGCCCTCTTCTGGCCTGTAGGCATGCGCATAGACAGAATGTTGTATACATAATAAATAAATAAATATTTAAAAAAAAAAAAAAAAGCTAGGCTGTATGCTGGGAGAAAAAAGGGTGGAATTAGAGAGAGACCATGGAGCTGCCACCAGAGATAGATATGCTAAAACTTTAGCCGGTAAGCCACAGCCACGTGGCGATACACAGAATTATAAAAATAGGTTAATTAATATGTAAGAGTTAGCCAATAAAAAACTAGAGCTAATGGGCCAAGCAGTGATTTAATTAATACAGTTTTCTGTGTGATTATTTTGG
Organism: Ondatra zibethicus; assembly: GCA_004026605.1. Taxonomy (NCBI): domain Eukaryota; kingdom Metazoa; phylum Chordata; class Mammalia; order Rodentia; family Cricetidae; genus Ondatra; species Ondatra zibethicus. The sequence goes on from PVIU01003672.1 coordinate 42,035, forward strand.
GGCTGGGCAGCCGTGAATGACCAAGCAGCCCCTCCTCCAACAGAGTACCATCCTCTTCTCTACTGTTCTGTTCCACTCTGCAGAGATGCTCTCAATCCCTTCACAACTGGACTCAAATACCACTCATTTAAGATGAAAGCTTTAAATATCCTCCCCATCTCCTAAACTTTTACAGCTAAGTGTTGGCTTGTTCAGTTCCTACAAACCCAGTCACCAGTCGGTCGCTGCTCAACTGGACCGAATGGGAAAAACAACAGATAAATATAACCTGTAGAGCCAGCCAACCCAGCTCAGGGTGGGCTCACTGACCCTGGGACCTTACTGCGCTCTGGCTGCTCTCCTGCTGAGCAGGCCACGGTTTCTGCTAAGTCTGGCATGGGCAGCCCAACTACTTTCCATCTCTTTCCAACTTACTGTTACTATTTTACTTACTTATTATTTTGCTAATGTCTCATTTTGCCTTCCTTAAATACTACTGAATTTATACTTTCTAAAGGTTACCCTTCTCTTGACTTTTTGGTAGTTTTCAAAAGAAACAGAGGAAAAGGTGAGTAGGTTTCTTGTGGTTCTTCTGAAAACTCTACCAAAAAGGCAATTTACCATCATTGCTTCATCAATATTTTGTTCTATTTTATTTTATTTAGCAACAGGGTCTCACTTTGTGGCCCAGCTGGCATAGAACTCACTATGTAGCCCAAGTGGTCTTGAACTGAAGGCAATTCTGCCTCAGCTTCCCAAGAACAAAAATTAGACACGCTTATTTTACAGAAAATAAGTATTATACTAATTCAGGTTTAAGTTGTATTTACTGACTACTAACTATTCAAATTAAACTTATTTTTATAAGACACATGAAAACTCAAGTTGGTGGTATTCAAATGGGCAATAAAATTGTTGAAGTGGCTGAACAGAAAAATACCTCTGTCATTAAGCGTTTTAGTCCTTCAACTTCATCTTCTCCTGGGTTAAGTTCACCACCGGGTCTGTAAAAAGGTTAAGAATTTCAGCTTTCAATTTAATACAATTTGGGGATAATAGCAAGAACACAATTAATTATAGTTTCCATCAAGTAAGTGAGCAAGGCCTATTTCAGTATCATCTGATAAACAATCAAACAAGGTGGCAGATGTGCTGTAAAGTTGAACCCATAATGTTAAGTACCAAACCATCAAATACAATCCTAGTTTTTAACAGAAAAAAAATATATATAATAAATGTAATCACTGGCCAGCAATCCACCAGCGCCTCCTCACACGAAAGTTATATATAATGGAGTCTAGCAAATTCCCAGAGAACAGACAGACTATATTCTTTATGGTGCATTTCTCAAAAATATCAATTTAGTTTTGAGGCTTTTCTTTTTGGCACAAAATTATTGGTGGGCAAGTAAATATTTAAAGAGTTATGGACTCAAGTGATTAAGCTACACGAAAACTGCTTCTAGAAACTGAGCTTGGACTGATCTAGTTCAAGGATATTAACAATATATAAAAACACGCAGATTTCAGTCCAGCGATAGCAGTGCACACCTTTAATCCCAGCGCTTGGGAGGCAGAGACAGGCAGATCTCTGAGTTCAAGGACAGCCTGGTCTACAGAATGAGTTCCAAGACAGCCAGGACTGTTACAAAAAGAAACCCTGTCTCGAGAAACAAACAAACAAACATGAAAATGCAGGTATCTTCTTTGGAAAAGAAATAAGCACTACACTGGAGAAGAACCATGACTGTTTTCTTTTAAGACTCTTTCACAGTATTTGTTTAAATGAAAAGGGCTAAATGTTCAACACCACTTACAATTTGAAGAAAGTTGTTCCCAGTTGTAACAGTAACACATGGGGTAGCCGGTGCTCATGTACAATCAGAACCCCTTCTACAGTCCTTCTCATCCCAATTTTATCAAATTCCTCCCGCATGCGCTGAAATCTGGCTGCAACAGAGCTGTCCTTCTCATAGAGGGGCTCTTTTGTACCAAAGGTATAATTGGTAAGCGGGTACCTGTGAAGCAAAGACAAGTGTTTAGCATGAGAACAGATGGTCTTACTTACCAGAACAGTTCAAAATAACATTAAAAAACAACAACAACAACAACAAAAAACCATGGTTTCCGGGTAGTGGTGGTGCACACCTTTAATCCCAGCACTCAGGAGGCAGAGGCAGGCGGATCTCTGTGAGTTTGAGGCCAGCCTGGTCTACAAAGCAAGTTTCAGGACAGCCAAGGCTGTTTCACAGAGAAACCCTGCCTAAAACAAAACAAAACAAAACAGGTGGTCAAAGCTACATTGTGCCCAAAGACAACTAGCCCAAAGCTTCATAACCAGCTAAGAGATAGCAAAAATCAGAATACGGTTGCTGTCTGGACTCTTGAAGCCAGAACTTCCATGTGTCAAGCACAGACAGCACTGTCCTACTAAGGTCCCTGAAATGCTTATCAAAGTGGATATCCATACTGGCTTTAGATCACTTCATGAAACTAATACCAAATAACCAACCTGGTTCTTCTGATTAACCTCGTTATAAATTCTATTAACTAACTGGCACTAATAGCTAATTTATTTTCTCATATATGCTGAGCCACCACTGTCTGTTAACATCTCCTTTGTTTTCTTTTAAATTTTTAAAAAATGTGTTTTGTACATGCATACATATGGTGTTCTATGACATGTGTACAGAGGTCCGAGGATAACTTGTTTGAGTCTGTGCTCTCCTTTTACCAAGTGGGTTCTGGGGATTGAACTCACACCATCAGTCTTGGCAGCAGCACTTCTACCGAAGAGCCGCCTCACTGCTCCCTCTGCGGTCATGTTCTGTCCTCCCAGTTAGCAATACTCAGATTCTTCTAGTCCCTTTTCAGATTAACTTTTTTTCCTTCCTCTGGCTTGCTTGTTTTTTGAAACAGAGTTGTCCTGGAACTCACTTTGTAGACCAGGCTGGCCTTGAACACAGAGATCTGTCTGTCTGCCCCTCCCAAGTGCTGGGACTAAGGATATGCATCACTACAGTGGCTTAGACCTGTTTTCTTTTTCCCTCTGAGACTTCTGCATTTACCCTTTCCAGTATACTTACTCTTCTACCCATATCTAAGCTGAATAGCCTCTTTTCCTGATCTGGAACCTAAAATAAGATTTAAAATGCTAAAAACTTCATCTTGCTTAGTAAAGATCAAACTTTCCTTAAGGTTTAAAATCCACATTTATATTTTATCACACATTCTAACTTGCAGCCCCTTGATTATAGTTTTTTTTTTTTCAGAAAGAATGTTTTAATTGAAGATGGCTAATCCCCTCATTTATCCCCTCCCCCCCAAAAGTACTTATCAAGGAAGCATAAGGACTTAAATTCAATCTCCAGCACCCAGCAAAAACAAAGAAACAAACACTCAACTAGCACCAAACAAACCAAATATGAGCATGGTGGCCCAACAGGTTCCTGTGGTAGATCCCATGAGAGACTGTATTATCAAACAAGGTGGAAGATGAGAACCGACACTTTGTCCTGACTTCCTCCATGAGTGTGCAGATACACACACATACAGTCACAAATGCTGCGAACATACACACACACCCACATCTACAAGTGCACATATCTGCATGAATGTATTATATAGCACCCATGTGCAACACATACAAAACTCTTGATATTAATAGACAACCACATACTCTCCTCAGTTGTTCTTCAAAAGGGAAATCAAGGTAACCAAAAGAAAAACATTAATTTCAGAAGTCACATTCTAAGCATAAAGTAGCTCTAAAATAATGAAAATATGCCATTTTCAGGGGTCTTTAAAGACTACAGATAACTCTGCAGTAGATCCAATAATGAATCTAATATCATCATTATTAGGAAGAAGTTACTACACATAGCTTTATGTACTGCTTTATGTGTGTTAACGTTTGGTTTTCCCAACTTGCATTAGAAAGAATTAAGACCAGCCACAAAATATTTCTGTTGCAAGGGCTATCTCCTACATCACAAGATCTCAGCAGAATGAAACATTAGACTTTCCAGCTGTGAAATCTGAGTACCAGCCCACATAAGATCACATTCTCCACATCACATTGTGAGCATTTCACTGCATGCATCCATCTTACTTGGTCATCTGAACACCTAGCCATGTGTATGCAACATTTGTTACAAAAGCCACCCATCTGGTTTTGCCTAAATGAAAATACACTGCAGAAACAAAGATTTGCTTCTCATTTAATAGATAATTCACCCAGGCAAACTCACGTTCACAGCACTTTATTTCTCAACACTGCATTGACACAGGAAAAGTAACATGCTCACCTGTAAGACATCTCTGAAAGCATGGCTACTCAACAATTCTGCACAATGGCCTGATGTAAGCTGATCCAGGAACCAAGGGGAGGATATATAAAACCCACAATCCTGGCCTATCACAAAAGGAATGCAGAACTTGTGCTTTCAGTTTTCACATTTCGAGGTGCTTGGAGATGGAATCTGGGGCCTTGCACACACTACGCAAACTCTCTACCAGTTAGCAAGCCCCTCCCGTGTTCGCTCATTCTTTTAAACAGCACTTGCCTTTTCCATTTCACAAGAATCTTATAAGCATGTGACAGGAAATTAAAGTACTACTATACATATTTGGTACAAAAGTTGATTTGTATAGATACCACTATCAGCTATTTCCATGTTTTATAAACGTCATATTTTATTATCTAAGTTTCTGAGCCAGCACTTGTTTTGCCAAAAAACAGTAATAGTATCTTTTCAATTTCACGTCACACTTGGTTTTAGAAGTAAAAGTTCATTTATTGAATATGAAAGTGAGGAACACTACAACGACTTACCCAAAACACCACAATCAGCAAAGTCTTGCACTTTTTAAACACATAACCAGCCTAAACTGGCCACGTTTCCCCATTAGTATCAGCTCCACACTGGGCAGGGGGATACCAAATACTGAGTGAACTGTATCCCAACCTGACTTCTTGCTACAGCAACATTTTTTTTTTTTTTAAGAGAGATATCGAAAAGCAGTGATTTGCTTAAGAGGAAGGTGTGTTGGGAAAAAGCCTGCCTGCAAATAGGCTTTCTAGGCAATTAAGTAAGATACCTCCAACAGTCTAAAAGAACAGCACACAACAAAGCGTGTACTCTCAATCTAGGGCTACTGGATGCCTGCGATGATAATGTCACTTCAGTAGACAAGACGTACGAACGCAAGAGGTAGACTAGACAGCACGAAAATGAAAATGTGGTCACCTGATGGAATACTACACAACACTTAAAAAAAAAACCCTATGCCTTTAGAAGTAAATCTGGAAAACTTCCTGTAAAAAAGGACACCCTACAAAATTGTAGTTATCCATTTCAAATAAAAACAAATACATGTGCAATGAAACACCAACAACAGATTCAAAGAACATATACATTATGATGAATTCAAAGCAAACGTGGGTTTTAACCATGACTGAATAAAGGCAAAGGCAAACTGCCAAATCGGGGGCGAGAAAGAGGTCAGGGAGAGAGGGAAGCGCGCATCCCGGAATGGACATCCCGAAAACCGGGTGAGCGAGGACGCTCGGGGAGCGGTTTGCCCGCCGAGGCCTCGCCGCACTTACAGGTTAATGGTGCGCTCCAGGGTGAGGGGCTTGGTCTGCTGGATGTACTTGTTGCCGAACTGGTTGACCCCCCGGGGCCAGCCCGTCTGCGAGCGATTCGGCGGCACCACAGACATGCTGAACAGCTCCGACACTGGCGACGTGCAGAAAGCGGGGGCCAGGGGAGACGTCCGCAGGGCGGGCAGCGGTTATCTGCGTCCCGCTCAAAAGCCGCCGCCCGCCATTAACAGTCGAGAGCAAGAGGAGCTTAATGCCCACCGGAAGTGAATATGCTCTGGCGGCAGGAAGTGTGTGTGGGAGGGGGCAGGCCACCGCCACGACTTGGCCAATCGCCGGCAGGATGGCGCAGTATCTTGATCTTCCATTGGTTAATTATGTATAGGTCTGGCCTTCTTATTCTTTGGTGCCTTCCCATTGGGTGATGCTGGGACTAAGGAGTGAGGCATTTCGGGAACTGTAGTTTCTGGAGGAAAGTAGCGTCCTGACTTCCCTGATCGTGGGTCTGTGCACGGTGAGGAGATGAACGGAAAGCGGCCCGCGGATCCTGGCCCAGCGCGGCCAATGAAGAAGGGAAAGAAGCAGGTGGCGGCGGAGTTTTCGGACGCTGTCACGGAAGAAACAGTGAGGAAGCAGGTGGCTGAAGCCTGGAGCCACCGGACGCCCTTCAGCCATGGTAATGGGGTGCTGTGAGGGAGGAGCGACCGCGAGGACAGGCGTGGGAAGGACCATTAGCCACCTCCGACTCCGGCCCCGACTGCTGCTCGGTTCTTTCCAAATTCGGCTCATTTGACCAGCCTCGGGAGGAAAATAAATATAGACCTGGGGAAGTAAACTCAGGGTTGAGTTCTAGAATCAGGGGTCACTTATAGAATCCCTCTGCTGATTGTACGTCATTGGGCAGTGCATTTAACTTTGCTTAAGCGTCAGTTTCTTTTATAAAACGGCATCGTTAATAGAATTCCCCTCGGAAAAGTAGGATTGACAGACTAATGCTTGTAGAAATTCATAAGAGTTTCCCTGAGAACCAGTAAACATCTAGCAAGTGTCGCATGACAGTCTACCAGCACAGCCGTTGAGAGCTGAGCTGCGGGATAGCTAGTACCTGGAGGTACCAGTTTTCACGTGCATTGTCATTGGGCCACCTGAAACGAAAGGATCTTGAAAGGAACCAACGTTCCAGACTTAGCTACAATTTATTTATGCAACTTATAAATACAGTGCGAATCTGCTGGGTGCGTCTTGAATTTTCTCCCCAAGTTTGCCTTTTTCTTTTTCTTTTTTTTTTTTCTTTTTGGTTTTGTTTTCTTGTTTGTTTCGTTTGAGTGTTTTGTTTTTGTTTTAATTTTTTTTTATTTTTCTCTGCTCCCCTCCCTGCCACACCCCTCCCTCCCTCAACCCTCCCCCAATGTCTCCAAGCTCCCAATTTATTCAGGAGATCTTGTCTTTTTATACTTTCTATTTCCCACATAGATTATATCTATGTAAGTCTCTCTTAGTGTCCGTATTGTTGTCTCAATTCTCTGGGATTGTGGTTTGTAAGATGGTTTTCTTTGCCTTACGTTTAAAAACCATCTATGATCGTTTGAGTGTTTTAAAGAGTCGAATGCTGGATGCAGAGAGAAGATGAGAGCTTAGTGTTTAAAATGCAAGCTCTGGGTGCTCATAGAGACTTCTCAGTTTCCTCATCTGTTGCATAGGCATAGTTACAAGTATCTATTCCTCAATTGTTGAGAAGGTAAATGAGACGATTCCTGTAAAGCACCACTGGGTCAGGCTCTTACAAGGTCAGGACTGGTTGTTAGTCATAGATTGATAATCTAGTGGAAGTGAAATCAATTAGAAGGTTAGAAATCAGTTGATATTTCTTTTTCTTTTGGGGGGATGGGGGTGGGGATTTGAGCCAGGGTTTCTCTGTAGCTTTGGAGCCTGACCTGGAACTCACTATATAGACTAGACTGGCCTCGAAGTCACCAGAGATCCGCCTGCCTCTGCCTCCCAAGTGCTGGGTTTAAAGGCGTGCACCACCACCACCCGGCCTATTTCTTTTTTAAAACGCAGTCACTTCCTCCCACAGAAAAGTTTGGTAAAGTGAGGGCAAGATTGAAGAGAAAATGGCCAGCCACATTGCTCTGGAGAAAATGAGCTAAGAATCTAAAGTGCGATGGGTTGGGGTTGAGGTGGAGAGGTGGAGAGACGCCTCAGTGGTTAAGAGCACTGGCTGCTCTTCCAGAGGCCTGAGTTCAATTCCTACAACCACATGGTGATTCACGACCATATATAATGAGATCTGGTGCCCTCTTCTGGCTGGCAGGGATACATGCAGACAGAACACTATGCATAATAAATAAATCTTTAAAAAAGAATCAAAAATGCACTGATGCAAGAATCAGTAAACTAAAAATCTTAAAACAACAACAACAACAAAATAACAGCTGCCGAGTGGTGGTGCACACCTTTAATCCCAGCACTCAGAAGGCAGAGGCAGGCAGATCTCTGAGTTTGAGGCTAGCCTGGTCTATAAAGCAAAGTCCAGGACAGGACTGTTACACAGAGAAACCTTGCCTCAAAAAACCAAAAATAAACAACAATAAAAAAAGACAAAAACAAGAACTTCCATTAGTGCTACCCACTCTGTACATTAAAAACTGGCATTTAAGCCGAGCGTCTGAGAAAGGCAGTCTTCAGTGAGTGAAGGAATGACACAATTTAAAAGTTTTCTCTGACTCTTAGGTTCCCCAAAATATTAGGTTCTTCAAATTCCTGATTGTCTCCCTTTGTATTCGGTCATGCTACCCGGTATAATATGGAGGAGAAGAAAGACAAGGGAAATATTTTTCTTCCAACAGAAGCTATTGTCTTGGACATGGATCCTTTTCTTCACTGCGTAATCCCAAACTTCATCCAAAGCCAAGACTTCCTGGAAGGACTTCAGAAGGAGCTTTTGAGCCTGGACTTCCATGAAAAGTACAATGATTTATATAAGTTCCAGCAGGTATTTATTCCTATTACTTGAGCTCTTCCTCCTCAGACCTTCACCTTGACATTGATATTCATTCCTTTAACATAAGCAGCTTACTGGGTGTTGGCTGTTAGGATTATGAGGGAGTTGTTACAGTGGTTTTAAGGGGGGGTTTTGCCCTCCAACATCTAAGGTAATAGAGATGATAGTGACGGGATAGTCAGTGCTTTAAGCTAGTGAGTGAGTATATAATAAACAAGGGGGGGTGAAGTATATTTGGGGTGGTATGGCACGAGTCTTTATTTGAAGATAATAACCATTCAAACTTTTGAGTTCATGTCTTTGCTTTTGTGGCTTGATATGCTGCAGTTAAAGTATTCTGCTAGATATCTGTATCTAGCAGAAAGGGAAAATGATTTTTTTCCTCTGGGGAGTAGGTGTGCTGTTTTGATCCCAAAACCTTGAGTACACTAAGCACACACTCTGTCACTGAGTTGTACCCTAAACTCCCCATTCTTTTTTTGGTAGACAGTATAATTTAGTTTTTAAAAAGGCTATCTTGAAATCAAACTTTTTTTTTCTACTCTTAGAAGATAGCCCTTACTAGGTGGTGACAGCACACACCTTTAATCCCAGCACTCAAGAGGCAGAGGCAGGTGAATTCAGACCAGCCTGGTCTACAGAGCAAGTTTCAGGACAGCCAGGGCTACACACAGAGAAACCTTGTAGGGAGGTAGGGGGAGAGAGCCCTGTCTAGCACAGAAATACAAGCCACTGGAGTCATCAGTGTGGGGTCATCTTCAGTACAGGGACCACTCACTCTCATAGGCTGTCAAGAGTTTAAAAATTTTAAAAAGGGCTGGAAAGATAGCTTAGCAGTTGAGAGCACTGACTCCCCTTCCAGTAGACCTGCATTCTAGTCACAGCACCCACATGGCTGCATACCCATCTATAACTCCACTCCCAGGAAATCCAACACCCTCTGCTGGCCTCTAAGGGCCCATGTGATACACAGACCTACATGCAGATAAAACATCCATATTCATAAAATAAAATCAAAATATTTTGAAAATTCAAAAATGATGAAGTAGATGAAGAATTATCTTTGCTTTCTTTGCCTTTCCCCTTAGATTTTATCTCAAATAAGAGAGTACTAACATCTCATTCTTTTATGTTAGAGCTGGTCATCCTACTCTAATGTGTAGACCTTGTACACATGTTTTATGAGACTGACACAATACCTACTATGCTTCAGAGGCAAAAAATCCTTGATCTTTTAGAAGCATTTGCACTCCTCCTCCTTCCTAAAGCCATATTTTCATCTTCCTTTCAGGATACTATGCTGCCTTAGTTATTTTTCTATTGCTGTGAAGAGACATCATGACCAAGGCATCTTATAGAAGGAAGCATTTAATGGGGGCTCACAGGTCCAGGGGATTAGAGTCCATGCCCGTCATAGTGGGGAGCATGGCAGCAGGCAGGCATGGTGTTGGAGCCGTGGCTGAAAACTCAGATTTCATCCACAATAGAAATGGTGTGAGCCTTTGAGCCAACAAAATCCATTCCCAGGGACACACTTTCTCTGATAAGGCCACCTCCTAATCCTTCCCTGTAGTCTACCACCTGGGAACTAAGCATTTAAATATATCAGCCTATGTCAGCCATTCTCATTCAAACTATTACACATACTCTCTCCTTAAAAAAAAAAAAAAAGATTTATTTATTATGTATACAGGGTTCTGCCTGCAGTCCAGAAGGGGTCACTGGCTGTCCTTATGGATGGCTGTGAGCCACCCTATGGGAATTGAACTCAGGACCTCTGGAAGAGCAGCCAGTGCTCTTATCCACTGAGCCATCTCTCCAGCTCTACACATACTCTCTTAATTTTTCTTCTTTACCGTAGAGCACTTTTTCTTAATTTTCTTTGCTAAGTCTTCCCCTTATAACCAACATTTTTTTTTTAATTAATTCATTGGGAGGGCATGGTGGGAGGGACAGTCAGAGGACAACTTTGTGGAACTGGTCCTCTCTTTCCACCTTTATGTAGGTTCTGAGTATCAAACTGTGATCACCATATTTGCACACAAGTACTTTTACACACCTAGCCTTCTTACCAGTTCACATAACCAACTTCCTGATGAGGCTTTCTTAATGCCAGAATACTCTAGGGTTTGATCCTTGAATTAAGATTGAGTATAGATTTCCATGGAGTCTCCTTGGATGTCTAAGAGGAGTCTCAGGCTTACAACCAACATTAAACTCCTAATCTCCTTCCTCTAATTCTGTTGTTCCTCTTGACCTCAGATCAAAATGAGCCATTCTTTTTTTAAAGATTAATTAATTAATTAATTTATTTATTTATTATGTATACAATATTCTGTCTGCATGTATGCCTGCCCACCAGAACAGGGCACCAGATCTCATAGATAGATGGTTGTGAGCCACCACATGGTTGCTGGGAATTGAACTCAGGACCTCGGGAAGAGCAGCAAGTGTTCTTAACCTCTGAGCCATCTCTCCAGCCCCTGAGCCATTATTTTTATTTATTTATTTATTTATTTAGATTTATTTATTTATTATGCTTACAGTGTTCTGCTAGCATGTGTGCCTAGATGCCAGAAGAGGGCACCAGATCTCATTATAGATGGTTCTGAGCTACCTGGTGGTTGCTAGGAATTGAACTAGGAACCCTGGAAGAGCAGCCAGTACTCTTAACCTCTGAGCCACCTCTCCAGCCCAAAATGAGTCCTTAACTCCTTGCTCACCCCTCATGTCCCATCCACTGAGGACACTTTCTTCACTTCCTCTCAAAACATTTGCTACACTTCCAGCATCAGTAGCAGTCGCCTCCCAAACTGTCTCTCTCGCTGTGATCTTGTTTCCGTGTGTTAGCCCAGGCTCTTACCTCCACCTCCTTCTGGGACTGTCACCATTTTGTTCTTTTCATGTAAGTGAATTAGAGAGAACTGGAAAATGTATGCCCACATAAAAACTTGCTCTCAGATGTTCATGGAAGCACTGTTCATAGGAGCAACCAGCCATCTACCCACTGATGAATGAGTAAACAAAATACAGTTTGCCCATCTAGTGGATATTATTGGATCATAAAAAGTAAGTCAGAGCTGCAACATGGACGAACCTTAGAAACATTTTGCTAAGTATGGAAGCCAGTGTGGCTCTGGGACCACTGAAATGGTTACCACTGAGTTCAGAACCCACATAAAAAAGCGAGATATGGTAGCAAGCATCTGTAATTTCAGCCTCTGGTGAGATGGGAGGTACAGACAAGAAGCTTGTGGGCCAGTAAGAAGTATGCGGCGCAGTAGGAACAAGAGAGACCTTTCCTCAGCAAGGTGGAGAGAGAACTGATCCCTGATGTTGTCCTGTGACCTTCACATGTGCGCATGGCACAGCCATACCTACATTTTCACATACAGTAATACACATAACTTATAATAAATATAAGTAAATGTATAAAATAAGCCAAACTCAAATGTTATGTATTATATGATTTCTTTTAAATGTCCAGAAAAGGCAGATAGGCCCATAGAAACAAGAAGCAGAGTGATGTTTGTTAGGAGCTGGTAGTAGAAAAGATGGAGTCCAACTGCCTAGTAGATACTAGATTTTATTTGTACTGTTAAATTCTGGACTTCTGTAGCATGAATGTGTGAAACCCATGGAATTATATACTTTCAAGTGATTAAAATACTAGATTCTATACTACGGGGCTTTTTCTCTTAAGATATTACCTCATGTTCCTCCTTTGCTCGAAAACTAATGACTCTTCTTTTCCTTGGGTAAAAGCCAAAGTACATAGATTGGCTCTGGGCCAACAGTGCCCTCCATTAGACCCTTGAACGCCATCTCCCATTTGCATTTCCCCTAGTTGCTTAGTCTCCCCTCAGTATTTTGGATAAATTTCACTTTTCCTCACTGAAGTCTACCCTGGCTCACCTACTCATAATTTGCAGACCCTTTCCTATTCTCAGCACTGCCCTCTCCTCTCTCTCTGTTGTCTTTTCTTATGTACTTGCCCCCTTTATGCTAATAAATTTTATGTCTAGTATATGTCTCCTTCAACAAATGTAAGCTTCTCTGTAGTAACTACTTAAGTACTTGCTGAATGAATAAGGTGCAAAGATACTAAGTCACTTACCTACATCATATCTGTAAGATGAAGGGGTCATATGTCAGACCTGGTAGTTCTTTTCAGTCTAGGCGCTTAGCCACAATGTTCTACCAGAGTCCTCACTGTTGTTCTTTGCATCCAATATAATGTAACAAGGTGTAACAAGGAAATCCCCTTTTTTTTTTAAATGATGAAGTCTGATGATTTGAAGAAGAGCAAAGAGCCTCATATCTCAGCTTTAAGGTAAGCAAATCATTATATTTGTTGGGTGCCGGATATATGTTAGGCAGAGCACTGAGTGCTTTAAATGTTAATTCATCCACTCTTTGTTGACATGATTGCATTTGGTAAAGGAAGAAACAAACCCTAAGATACTTAAGTAACTTCTTCTAGACAACCCAGCAAAGATACAAATCCAAGCCTTGGATTGCTTGCTTGATCCCTTGATCACCCTCCCTCCCTCCCTTCCTTTTTTCTTCCCTTCCTCTTTCCTCCTTCCTCCTTCCCTCCCTTCCTTCTTTTTTTCCCTTCCTTGTGGATAGGATCTCAGGCAGGCCTAGGACGTACTATGTATGTTGCTCAGGTTGGCCTGAAAGTCACAGAAGTCCTCCTGCCTCAGATTACCAAGTGCTGGGATTACAAAAATGAGTCACCATTCCTGTCTTCAAATTCTTAATAATAAAATGTTTGGCTTTGTTGTTGTGAAGGAAACAAAGTAGCAATGGAGATAGCCTTGTCTGCTCATGAAGCTAGGAAGTAATGACCAGTTAGATACATTTTTATACTGCTGCAGTTCTTTAGAAGATGGTGTATCAAAACACTTAAAAGTATGCATTTAAAAAATTATTAGCCAGGCATTGGTGGTGCACACCTTTAATCCTAGCTCTTGGTAGGCAGAGACGGATGGATCTCTGTGAGTTAGAAGTCAACCTGGTCTACAGAGTGAGTTCCAGGACAGGCATTAAAACTACACAGGGAAATCCTGTATAGAAAAATGAACAAGCAAAAGATTATTGTGTTTATGGGTGTTTTGCCTGCATGTATGCATATGCCCCGTATGTAGGCAATACCCATGGGCATCAGAAGATGATGGAGCCCCTGAAACTGGAGTTGCAGATGTTTGTGAGCTTCCAAGTGGGTATTGGGAATTGAACCCAGGTTCTCTGCAAAAGCAGCTGGTGTTCTTAACCAGAGCCATCCCTCTAGACCCAAAGTATGCACATTTTGTAAAGTAATTTTAAGAACTGACCGTGACAAAGCAAAGACGTACACAAAGATTCCATACACAAACTATGCAGAGTATATGTGTGGAATAAACAAGATAGTCACACTTTGTTTTGTCAATAAATTCAATGAGACTTTTTTAAAATCTATGAAACCTAGTGTTCTCTATAGTTGCTGTATTTTTCTAAATGAATTAGCATTATTTTCTCCCCTTAGGGGTGTCTAAGAGGATAGTCATTATAACCAAAGACAACTTAGGTCATTGGAATACACTGTTTTCAAAAGGAAAGAGTGTGCTACAGACATAAACTGTTTATCTGTGTACATACTGAGAGACTTGGAAATAGACTAATAGGATTACAGAACTTTTAAAAACATTTTCCTTTTACTTATTTAGAACATTTTTTCTTTTTTATTTATTTATTTATTTTTCACCACTATACAAATGAGGAAGGAACTTTTTTCTATAATGAGCACATGCTTTATTTTTTAAAAAATAATTATATATACAGTGTTCAGTCTGCATGTATGCCTGAAGGCAGAAGAGGGCACTGGATCTCATTATGGATGGTTGTGAGCCACCATGTGGTTGCTGGGAATTGAACTCAGGACCTTTAGAAAAGCAGCCAGTGCTCTTAACCTCTGAGCCATCTCTCCAGCCCGGGCTTATGCTTTATAATAGCTGTATTTTATCTATTTGCAAAGAGTCACTTTTTTTTTTCTCTTCTTTTCTCTGAGACACTTCCATATATGATAGCAGCCTATACGGGTTATTTCTTTCTATCTAGAAGTACTACTTATGAGTTAACTGTAACTCATATTTCATACTAATTTAGACTTTCCTCCTGAAGAGAAACGAAACAATCTCACCTTAAGACATTTTATCTCTTAGTCCAAAACACCCATCGTCTTTGACTGAGTATCATCCCATACTCAAAAAGTCACAACTAAATAATATGAGAGCTGGACTTGTTTGACCATTACAGAAAATGGCCTGTTTATTTGCCATGTATGTTCTGGGTGTCCTCACAAATAAAGATGCCAAGATGAGAGAAGATAGAGGCCTGTGGCACTTCATAGTGTGTACAGAAAGGAGCTTTCTGTAGTGTTCATTTTGGAAGTTGACAATAGTAGTTGATTTTTCAGAAGTATTTACCCCACCCTTGCCCTCTTCCATTGTCTGAAGATCAGTGTAGCAGCTACTGTCTTGGCCCATAATGCATAGTTGGCAACTGTGCCTTTAGACATTATAGAACACTTCTGAGGTTGTCCCAGCCAAGCACAATACCTTATGGGATATTTTGGTTTGAGTATACATTGTAAGAAAATAGTAATAGAATCTTACAGATTTCCCAGAAGACTTGATATGTAGTTATTGACAGCACAGTTGCATTTTATAGGATTTTCTGTCCTATGCCTTTGAATGAACCAAAAATACTATATCTTCATGTGTATAATTTGATCAAATGTAAATCTTTTAAACATTTGGATTTGGGGTTTGTATAATTTTTGTCCATTACTTCATTTGTTTTTGTTGTTGTTATTGCTTTCAGATGAAATCTTAGTATGTAGCCCTGGCTGGCCTGGTACTTAGAACAGTCCTTTTGCCTCCCCTCCTCACCTCCAGGACTGGGATTATAGTTATGTACCACATGTCCAACTAAAAGTTCTTAATTATCAGAGTTAACATTATTTTAGAATTGACTGGCTGAACTAGTTATAACTTGTATTAGAGAGACTTCTACACAAAGGACCAGCTTAGCTTATAATGGAAATATTCATTAGCTTTTCTTATTTATACCTTGCTAGCATCAGAACATCTATAGATGTTTTGTTGATTGTGTGATTAATTTGGTGTTCATTTTTACTACAGTTTAAAGTCATTTGGGCCAGTGAGTTGGCTCAGCTGGTAAAGGTGCTTGCCACCAAGACTGATGACCTGATTTCAATTCCCAGTACATACATGGTAGAAGAAGAGAGCTGTTTTCCACATATTGTCCCCTTACCTTCACATGTGTGTTTGCATGCGCACACACAAATAAATAAGAGTTTTGGAAAGATCATTTTGTGATCGTGTGCAGCTGCTCACCCTAGTGTTTATTAAATAACAATCCTAGTGTTACTGGAGCCCCTAGCGCTTACATCTTACTCTGGACCCAGCTTCTTGTATGTGTGAAGAAAAACGTGGCATAAAATACATCAGATGAGAAAATGAGTTTGTGTACAGTTGTGTCCCGAAAGTGAGAGAGCTGTTCTCAGTCAGAGTCCGCCCTCCCCATGGCACCGTTACATTTTTAGAAAGGATACAATAAAAAAGCCAGGAAAGATGCACATGTAGATTTAACCGAAGCTGGATTTAGAAAAAAGACAGTTCAAAAATCTTAATTTCAGTTTGGCAGTGGTGGTGCACACCTTTAATCCCAGCACTTGGGAGGCAGAGGCAGGTGGATCTCTGCGAGTTCCATGGCAGCCTGATCTACAGAGTGAGTTCCAGGACAGCCAGAGCTACACAGTGAAACCCTGTCTCGAAAAATACATACATACATACATGTGTGTAAATATATATCTCCTAAGATCAAGGGCACATCACTGCATTAGTATTAGTGCTTATGATACTGAGATTTATAACAGGAAATACATATTTGATTTTAGTCCCCATTCCTGGCAACAAGCTCCTAAAATTTAGAATTTAAGTGTTGAGATTAGTAAAGGTGAATAGAGACTCTTTTGTTAGGGAAAAAAACCTTTCTACCACACTTGAGCTTATGGTAATGGGCAACCCCAAAGGTTGAAGAAGGGACAGTTGCCAAGAAGATAACTAAGGATGTAGTTCTCAGCTCTATAATCATTCCAGCCTCCAGGAAAAGCAAGAAGGGTAGTTAGGTGAGGTAGGATTGCTACAAGTTTTAGAGTCTAGCCTGGGCTACATAGTATGTTATAGGCCAAGCCTTGGTCTTGTTTCAAAGAGAAGGGCTTACAGTTGGCTGGATGCATCTCCAGTGACCTGTGGTTTGTTTAGTCAACAATGCCTATGTAGCAAAGTGTCCATAAGTTCCCGAGGTGCCAGGGAGATGGGAGAGAGGTTCTGTTTTCTCTCTCTGGGGCTCTATGCTGTGAATCTTTTATATTTTATATTTGGCTCTTCCTGAGTTGAATAACTTTTTAAAAAATTATTATTGTTGTTTTTATGTGTGTAGATGCCCCTGGAAGGCCGGAGGACATTAGATCCTCTGGAACTGGAGTCACAGATAGTTGTGAGCTTCCTGATGTGGGTGCTGGGAACTAAACCCAGGCTCTTTGCAAGAATAGGAAGCTAGTAACCACTGAGCTGTCTCTCCAGCCCCTGAGCTGTGTCATTTTATATTAAACTGGTGAGACAGTAAGTAAAAAATTACCTCACAAATGATCCAACTTGAAGAGGGTACTGTAGGGACCTCCTGTTTATACCCGTCAGTACAACTCATGAGTCGGTCCTCTGATTGGGTCCGAAGGTGGGGCCAATCCTGTGAGACTGAGCCCTTAATCCTGTAGATTGTGTAAGAATGGATCTGAGGTTTTTTTTTTTTTTCATTTTTTGAGCTTTAATAATTATTTTTTTTTCTAACTCATTTTAACTCCATCTTTATTCTTTTTCTTACAGTTTATATACCCCAGGAAAATCTTTCAGGCAATATAACAATTACAATGTGTTTTTCAAATGAATAATTACAATGAACGCAAGTAAACAACAGCATGTTTCCCTTATCCCTTACATTATTAAACATTTTGTGTATTACCGGTAAAAAACAAATTATCCCAAGATCCCACCTACATTCATACCCAACAACTTGTTATAGATTAACAGTGTGTAAGCAAGATATTTTTTTACTGGCAGGCTGCATTTTGTAGTTACAAAGAAAGAACAATCACTTTATTACCTATCTTGAAAGGTAATCTTATAAGGAATCTTAAAGGAATCACAAATCTAAACTTTTATATATGAAAAAAAAATCAGCCAGCTCTACTTTAAACCTTTAGGGTACATATCCACAGGTTTTTACATCAGAAGATTCAGGGCAGAAGTGGGTATAAGGAATTAATCATCACCTTTGGTCATCAACCACACACAGCAAGGAGAATACTCAATGGTAATTGGGCTGCTTTGTTCTTGTCCTCTGACCTTAACGAGCTCCTCATTCAACTCTGTGCCTTTCTAAAACTTTAGATTGTCTTCTTGGGTTTTTTACCTCAAAGCTATTTGACAAAAACATCTTAGTCTAACATTAAGCTATTTTCAAAGCTTTGTTTCAGCTGTGGTGGACTCTGAAACTTGTGTACACATCTCCCAGCATTAAGATTAAAAGAATTTAAGCTAGCCTGGCTACTGGGATTCAGTTGTTTTTCTTTTTTCGTTTTTATTTTTTTTTAATTTTTAATTTTTTAAAA
>PVIU01003672.1:60460-140542 GCA_004026605.1 Ondatra zibethicus
ATGTAGGTCTCTCTTAGTGTCCGTATTGTTGTCTAAATTCTCTGGGATTGTGGTTTGTAAGATGGTTTTCTTTGCCTTATGTTTAAAAACCACCTATGAATGAGTACATGTGATAATTGTCTTTCTGTGTCTGGGTTACCTCACTCAAAATAATGCTTTCTAGTTCCATCCATTTTCCTGCAAAATTTAGGCTGTCATTTTTTTCTGCTATGTAGTACTCCATTGTGTAACTGTACCACATTTTTTTTTATCCATTCTTCGATCGAGGGGCATTTAGGTTGTTTCCAGTTTCTGGCTATGACAAATAAAGCTGCTATGAACATAGTTGAGCACATGTCCTTGTGGCACGATTGAGCATCTTTTGGGTATATACCCAAAAGTACTATTACTGGGTCTTGAAGAAGGTTGTTTCCTAATTTTCTGAGAAATCGCCACACTGACATCCCTAGGGGTTGTACCAGCTTGCATTCCCACCAGCAGTGCAGAAGTGTTCCCTTTTCTCCACAGCCTCTCCAGCATAAGTTGTCATCAGTGTTTTTGATCTTGGCCAGAATGGAGCTGAGTTTTAAGGTGTTCTTATTATTTCCAAAAATAGATGGTTAACAGGGAAAACTCCACTTATTTGGTGTCAGAAGCAAAATGTGTAAGAAAAAGCAATTGAGTTTTCCCATTTCCCACTGGAAAGCCGGTCTGAAAATGGGCGATTGGTAGTCTAACGGTGGTGTGGTGCCTGACCACAAAGATCAAGGCGCTGGTGTGGGAGGACGTAGCAGGGCAAAGGGCTAGAGAAAGAAGTGCACGAGACTCAGAGCCAGCGCACTACGGTAGCTGGAGGGTTACATTATTTCTCTGGAAATTGACACCGTGCATGCAAGTTTAAACTGGAGCATCTCTCGGGGTCTCATGAATGAAATTTGAGAATAGGTCTCTAGAACGGAATGTGACCTTAAGAGAACATGGGAATGGCATGGCTCCAGCTCGAGCCCATGCTATGGCATAACAAGTTGTCTTTTGTTCACACTTCTAGGAAACTTATGTTTGAAGATTTTCGGGACTGGCTTTCTAAGGTTTCCGGCATTGACCTAGAACCAACCATTGACATGTCCTGTGCTAAATACGAGTTTACTGGTAAGGAGGATAAAGCCCTGCTGTCTAAAGATTTCAAGGCTTTAACTCCACAATTATGTAAAGATAGCATCAGGGTACCAGGTAGCATCCTAGTAAGGATTTAACTCTTATGCAAAAATAGCTATCACAAAGGATAAAGTAGTGCTTCTCTTTAGGTGTATGAGAATTATTGATCATATTTTCAGAAAAATTCTCATACCAACTTGCATATCGTATTATAAAACTCTAAAGGTGATGCTGTAAATTCTGTCCTTATATTTCTAAAAGTTCCCTTAATGCTGTTTTTCCTTCTCTTTATTTTGAATTTAGTAAGTGAATACAGGAAGGGGGCTGTGTAAATAGTTATAGTCCCTGTCACCTGCCTTCCCTCTTCAGAAGTTTCTGTTGCCTTCTCGTTCCCCTTCAGAGCTCATAAATTTGTGCAGGAATATGTGTGCCTTTTTATATAGAAGGAAAAATTGCTTGGTTTTTGTTTTACTAAATTTTGGTTCAGGTTTCCTATTATATATAGTCTTGGAGAAGTTTAAACTGGTAAAATGTTTTGGAGATAAACTTAATTACATAGGAAAACCTATTGTGTATCTTTATTGCTTTTTCTTTTTTATTATTTTATTTTCTTTGAGACAAGGTCTCACTCTATAATTCAGGCTGGTCCCAGCCTCACAGAGATCATTTGCCCATCTTTTTGAGTGCTGGTATTACAGGTGTGAGCTACCACATCCAGTTTTGTTTTTTGATTTTTTTTTCTTTTTTTGTTTTGTTTTGTTTTTGAGTTTGAAGTAATTTCAAACTCAAATAGAAGTGGCAGGCAGAGCACAAATAATTTGTTTTCCTGTTTTATTTGAAGGACAGTTGCAGTCCTGGGATTCCATAGGCCTGAACATTTCAGTCATTCTTCTTCCATGCAGTAGTGACCTTTCAGAGTGAGAAAGTTGACAGGCCTATGTTCCCACCTAATTCATAGGCCTCACTCATCTGTCACTATTTCTTCTTGATGCAAAAGGCTATAGTTGGGAATGGCACACTGAATTCACTTGTCCTGTCCATTGAGCCCTCATTAGTCTAAACCAGCCTCTTGGGCTCTCCTGAACTTCCAGGACCTGGATGCTTTGGAAGACTTAGAGGCAGGTATTTTTTTTTAATTTTATTGATTTTTTTTTATTGAGCTTTACATTTTTCTCTGCTCCCCTCCCTGCCTCTCCCCTCCACTTCGACCCCCTCCCAATTTACTCAGGAGATCTTGTCTTTTTCTACTTCCCATGTAGATTAGATCTATGTAGTCTCTCTTAAGTGTCCTCATTGTTGTCTAGGTTCTCTGGGATTGTGATTTGTAGGCTGGTTTTCTTTGCTTTGTGTTTAAAAACCACTTATGAGTGAGTACATGTGATAATTGTCTTTCTGGGTCTGGGTTACCTCACTGAAAGTGATGTTTTCTAGCTCCATCCATTTGCTTGCAAATTTCAAGATGTCGGGTTTTTTTTTTTTTTTGGTTTTTGTTTTTGTTTTTGCTGTGTAGTACTCCATTGTGTAAATGTACCACATTTGCCTTATCCATTCTTCGGTCAAGGGGCATTTAGGTTGTTTCCAGGTTCTAACTATGATAAACAATACTGCAAATGAACATTGTTGAGCACATGTCTTTGTGGCACGATTGAGCAACCTCTGGATATATACCCAAAAGTGGTATTTCAGGGTCTTGAGGAAAGTTGTTTCCTAATTTTCTGAGAAATCACTATACTGATTCCAAAGGGGCTGTACCAGCTTGCACTCCCACCAGCAGTGCAGAAGTGTTCCCTTTTCCCCACAACCTCTCCAGCATAAGTTGTCATCAGTGTTTTTGATCTTGGCCATTCTTACAGGTGTAAGATGGAATCTCAGAGTTGTTTTGATTTGCATTTCTCTGATGACTAAGGATTTTTAACAGCTCCTTCAGTCTGGGCTTATATCGCCATGTGGCTGTGGCTTACCAGTAAGGTTCCATCCAGAGTCTGTCTCTTGTGGAGCTACATGGCTTGTCACTGACTTTGCCTTCTCTCTCCCAGAATTCAGTCTAGTTTCCCCTGCCTAGCTCTGTTCGGCCTTGCTATAGGCCCAAAGCAGTTTCTTTATTAATCAATGGTAATCACAGCACACAGAGGAGAATCCCACATCATTTCCCCTTTTCTGTCTAAATGAAAAGGAAGGTTTTAATTTTAACATAGTAAAATTTACACTCTTGCTTGGCTTCTGCAGTACCTAGGATTGTAAGACTTTGCTACCAGACCTGACTGTAAGGATTTGTAGGAATCAAACCAAGAATTTGCACATGCTGCTTTTAGATTATATAATTAACATGTTTCTCACCAAACTTTGGTTCAGTTATTTTCACGGGTAATTCTCATATTGTTAAATTACTGCAAATGATATTTTTCTAGTAGTCATTTCTTCTGCTTTCCTTAGTTGTCATTCCACTGTAATGAAAAATTCTCCCACTGTTTATTCATCTATTTGCTTATATCAGTATGAATTTGTAGATTACTCTTCATACAGTGAGCTATTGCGGTTGCTGTTGTTAAAGTGAGGCTTATATTGTCTTTGATTTGGTCAAGGAGAACACCCTAGAGCTGATCTGGGGCCCTCTTACTATGTTCTTATCATTCTTTATTTCCTAATTTCTGCAAAGCAAGATTTTCAAGGCTTGTTTTCTCTTTCCTATGCCAGGTCTAGAATGACCTAGAATGAACCCCAGTTTAATGAAGAATGATACTTGAAAGTCAAGGCCTGGACTCAGTCTGTGTCACTGGGGTGTCACCTATACCCTTTCAGTGAAAATGCCAGAATATGTACTTCTGTGTATACACACAAATGTATACACACAACATTTATGTATTTTTATACCTACATAGCTGTAGATTCAGGAACCTGAATTCATATTGCTTTCTCAAGTGCTAGTTGAATACTACAAGGTTTATTATAGATTTCTTTTCTTTAACCATAAACTTTCTTCAATTGTGTAGCACCTAGCTCCCATTATCTAACTTATTTACTTATTGGACCAATCCCTTCATGTATAAATGGTCCCAGTTCAGTGTAACCTTTTGCTCTGTTCCATCCTGCATAGATGCTTACCTTGCTCAGCCCCACTAAATGGCTTTAGAAAATTAGGTTAGGCAGTTAATGAGAACAGGAACAGGCCCAGCGAGATGGCTTGGTTCAGTGGGTTAAAGGCACTTGCCACCAAACCTGACAATCTGAGTTTGATTCCTGGAACCCACGGTGGAAGAAGAGGACTATCTTTACAAGTTGTCCTCTGGTCCACATGTCCCTCTCCCGCCCACAACACACACAGTATATAAATAATAAGAAAAAGCCTTTTAAAGAAAAAAGGATCTATGTACTCATGAACAGTAATATTGGTTAAGGCATTCTTTGGAATAGCCAAGAAATACAAACAATTTAAGAACTAATAGAAATGCAATTAGAGAAAAGGTAAATTTACAGTCTATATAGTACAGTAACTGCAGCCATTAAAAGTGATGCCTAGGGTGTAAATTGATATGGAAAAATACTCGCTTTGTAATTTTAAGGAAGTCAGCCTACAACTTCCCACTATAACCATTTCTTTACATGAATACACATGAGGAAAAAAATAACAAAAATATGTGGAAAAGGTGTTAGTAACTATGTTGTAGATCTGTCTGTAGTCGTTGTGTTTAAAGCTTTCTATATTGGATGGGTTTTATTGCTGCATTTACAAAAGAGAAGTGTCATTTTAAAACTGCAAGACAGTTAAAGCTGGAGTTAACATTACGGTCAGAGGGACTGATTGGATGCAGAAGCAGACAGCACCTACTCTGTACAGTGATCTAAATTATGCTTTAAATGATTGCAGATGCTCTGCTCTGCCATGACGATGAGCTGGAGGGGCGCCGGATCGCCTTCATTCTCTACCTGGTTCCTTCCTGGGACAGGAACTTGGGGGGCACCCTGGACCTTTACGACACTGATGGTAAAATGCACATTTACCGCCTTCAGTAGCCACTCCTGAATTCCAACCATTCTGATATATAGTGTGTTAAAGGAGTAGAAATCATGTATTTAGCTCGGCAGTAGTGGCACATGCCTTTAATCCACCCAGCACTCAGAAGGGAGAAGCAGGCAGATCCCTGTGAGTTTGAGGCCATCCTGGTCTACAAAGCAAGTTACACAGAGAAACCTGTCTGGAAAACAAACAAGAAAACAAAACCAACCAAACAAACAAATACAAAGAAACAAAAGAAAGAAAAACCCACGTATTTGTCACAGTGACTAGCACAGGTGGAATTAATGCTTGCCCTAACAGCCACCTCTTGAAATTATATTTCAAATACTTGTTCCAGAGACAAAGCTGATTAAGATGACAAGTAGATCTTGTTCTGTGTCCTGACCATGCCTGTGAACCTGCCAGCAGCAGCCTGTCTGACAAGAGCTTAGATTTTGTGGGTGACTCACCATAGGTTGACTCTAGGAAAAGAAGAGGCTAATCCGGCTTTCATCAGTAATAGAAGCACATGTCACTTAGCAGACTAGCAAGTGTGAAACAGGTAGCGGGGAGTATTTGAGAATGTCAAGGGCTGGATGAGGCAGTCTGAAATTGGTAGTGATGATGAGTTCATTTACAGATGTCTTCTCTTCTGATGTAGAGCACTTTCAGCCAAAGCAGATTGTCAAGTCTCTTATCCCTTCATGGAACAAACTGGTTTTCTTTGAAGTATCTCCAGTATCCTTTCACCAGGTAAATATTGTAAGACAATTCAGTAGTGCACTAAGGGTCAAGGATTTTTACCTACTCTCTAAGCATGTCTGTCCACTTCTTGCTGGACTTCCTATCTCACTGGGCTGTTGCATACCTAGCTTGATGGATTCTCAAGCTAACGTCCTTAGGTTGTCTTCACGCTCCATCCTTTGTGTTGATGTGCTGCTGGTCTTGCTCTTGCAGGTGTCTGAAGTCCTGTCTGAAGAAACATCACGTTTATCCATAAGTGGTTGGTTTCATGGTCCTCCGTTAACCAGGCCTCCCACCTACTTTGAGCCCCTGATCCCTCGAAACCCTCATATCCCACAAGATGTAAGAATAAATGACTGGGATTCTTATTTTATGTACTACAGCATATTAGTTATTTTTCTGATTTTACTATTGTGAGGACCATGTGAGCTGACATATTTTGCAGTACCAGAAATTAAAGCAAGGGCCTTGCATATGCTAGCAAACCTGTTTTCTGAGTTAAAGTTAGATCTTTTCAGTGCTGAAACTGCACTTTGAACTTTCACTTTTCTTGGTAAATTTTGATCACATTTTTCTCAGAGTTTGCTAGTACTTTGGGCTTGCTAGGAGAAACGTAAAAGGTGAGGACTATGAAATGATGTAAGCACAGAAGCTATAGATATTAATGGATCTCGCATGTCTGCTGCTTTTTTATAAGCATGAAATTTTGTATGAGTGGATCAACCCTGCTTATCTGGAAATGGATTATCAAATGCAAATCCAAGAAGAATTTGAGGAAAGGTCTGAAATTCTCCTGAAGGAGTTTCTTAAGGTATGCCACCATAGCCTGTTTTATAGTGTTGTTGAGGTGTCATCCTGTTAAAACTGGCCGAGAGTTGTTTTCCTTCTTGTTCAAATGTTTATGTAATTCTCTCCAAATCAAATGCACAAATTACAGTAATAAGCATTGCTGTAAGGTATGTGTATGTGACATCCCCAGGACACGACATACATTTCTAAGGTTTACTTATTTATTTATTTATTTACTTTTTTTGTTTTATTGGCATATATATATATGCACACATGCATATTGGTACTCAAGGAGGCCAGAAGAGGGCATCAGATCCCCTGGAACTGAAGCTACAGGTGGGAGGTCCTCCGTAATAAGCACTTTTAACCACTGAACCATCTCTCCTGCCCAGGACTATAATGGTGCATGTGCACGCGTGGATACACACACATACAATGTAGTGTGAATTCTAATTGATCTTAACAATAAAAACCCTAAGTCAGATATAGGGGTAAATACTGAAAGATCAGAGAAGCAGAGCACCCAGCCACTAGTTCTTACCTCTACTGAATCCTCAGAGCGAATGGACAATCCTGTGCCTAGGAATCCTCGGAATGCCCTGAGCTCTTGTCTCCTCCCACGTTGTATTCCTCTCTCTGCCCAGCCATATGCTGTCTCCACCTCCCTAGTGCTGGGATTAAAGGCATGTGGCTCCCAACTACTGGGATTAAAGGTGTGAGCCACCACCACCTGGCTCTGTTTCTCTTTTAGACTGGATCAATTTCGTGTAGCCCAGGGTGGCTTTGAACTCACAGAGATCTGTCTGCCTCTGTTTCCTGAGTGCTGGGATTAAAGGTGTGTGCCACCACCACCTTGCTCAAAATCTTTAATAATAAATTTATAAACACTTAATGGAATAGCCTGATGACACTTAGCTCTCTTAATTAAAGCTACCCCAAAGATCTTGTATATAAGAGAAAATATTAAATGGACCTCTTAGGAATCAGCCAGCTGATACTGTGCAGAGCCAGAGGAGTAAGGGATTACAGGAAGAGCTGCTAACTTCTTTATTTGCTTATTTTCCAGCCTGAGAAATTTGCAAAGGTCTGTGAAGCCTTGGAGAAAGGAGATGTGGAATGGAGTAGCCGTGGTCCCCCAAACAAAAGGTAGGGGTCACCGTCACAGATCTTATTCAGTGCCCCCCTTCCATCTGCATAGCTCATCTCCAGTGGGACACTTGCCTTAGCATTGAGTTTCCTGGGACATGAGTTCCCTGGGACATGCAGGCCCTAGCAGAGTCTTACTATGGTCAGAAATTGTGCCATCATTTAGGGAGAAAAACTCAAAGCTAATGACCAGCTTTGATTGCATGGTGAATCTCACATGTGGGATTAAAGAGCTTGCCATTGCTACTTTTCAGGTTTTATGAGAAAGCGGAAGAAAGTAATCTCCCTGATATACTGAAGGAGTGCATGGGCTTGTTTCGCTCCGAGGCCCTGTTCTTGCTGCTCTCCAACTTCACCGGCCTGAAGCTCCACTTCTTGGCTCCATCAGAAGATGATGAGGTTGAGGACAAAGGAGAGGGGGAAGCAGCCTGTGCTGCTGATGGCACTGAAGAAGGGACTAGCCAAAGCCCCTCAGCGCCTGAGAATAATCAGGCAGCTGTTGGCAGCCGCAGTCCAGAGAGTGGTGAACAGGCAGACCTGGAACCACAGGAAGATGAAGCAAAGAAAGGTAAGCTGGCGTTAGGACGCCTTTATGTTCTCTGTTCTGCATTCCAGTCGCTTCCTGAACATCACTGTCGCTCTGTCTCCAACTCAGGATAGGAGAACAAAACAAAGTCAGCTCTCCTGGATCCTGACTTCTCCTAAGGAGATGGCAGAGGTCAGTCTATACACAGAAAACACCATCAAACAATGCTAAAGGCTTACACGGCATCCTGTGTTTACTGCCAGCACTGGCCCTCCTCTCCCCCATTGCTACCATTCTGACTCCAAGCAAGTGTATTAGCTGTTCTCCCGGAAATGTTCTTCCCGCATTTCTTCTTCTCATTCAGATCTGAACAGTGGCACTTCCTCAGAGAAGCTTTTCCGTGTCACCCTCTCACCCAAGGCTGCTCGGTCATGGTCAGTCCTTGTCACGTTACCTCCTTACAGTGCTGTGTACATAGTGCCATGGTCTCTGCATTCATCTGTGCTTCAGTCCTGTTGTGTCTGGAGGACACGTAGGGCCATTTGTTTCTGTGTGCTTGGCGTCATCCTCCCCTTTAGCTGTTAGCAATAGTCCCAGCTTCTCTTCTGCATAGCTCCCTGGGCCCTGAGGGAGGGTTTGAAGATGATCCCACTTAGGACTAAGTGTTCCAAAATCTTAGTCTCGTAGTCCCATCTACTGCAAGAAGAAGCTTCTCTGATGATGGCTGAGCAAGGCACTGCTCTATGGGAATAGCAGTATCTGCTAAAGGAACACAACAATAAAATGACTGCAATATCATTAGGACTCATTATCCTAATACTTCCTAACATAACAATAAAACATGTCTGTTTTCATACTAATACCAGGCTGCTTTTTTGTTTGTTTGTTGGTTGCTTGGTTGGGTTCTTTTTCGTTCATTTTTTTTTTTAATCACTATAGCGCTGTAGTACAGTTTGAGATTGGGGATAGTGACACTTCCAGTAGGTCTCTTATCATTTAGGATTATTATAGCAATCCTGGGTATTTTTGTGTCTCTGTATGAAGCTGAAAATTACCCTTTCAATTCTGTGGAGAATTGTGTTGGAATTATAGTGGGATTGCATTGAATCTGTAGATTGCTTTTGGTAGGATGGCCATTTTCACTATATTAATCCTACTGATCCAGGAGGCTGGGAGATCTTTTCATCTTCTGATATCTTTTTTTTTCTAAAGATTTATTTATTTATTATGTATACAACATTCCTTCCATGTATGCTGCACGCCAGAAGAGGGCACCAGATCTCATTACAGATGGCTGTGAGCCACCATGTGGTTGCTGGGAATTGAACTCAGGACCTCTGGAAGAGCAGTCAGTGCTCTTAACCTCTGAGCCATCTCTTCAGCCCCCTGATATCTTCTTCAATGTCTTAAAGTTTTTATTTTAAAAGTCTTTCACTTCCTTGGTTAGAGTTTTCCCAGGATATTTTAAGGCTATTGTGAAAGGTAGTTTCCCTGATTTTTTTTTCTCAGTATGTCATTTGTATATAGAGAGCTGCTGATTTTTGTGTGTTAATTTTGTATCCTGCTACTTTGCTGAAGGTGTTTATCACCTGTAGTAGTTTCTGGTGTAATTTTTCAGCTCACTTATGTATACCATCATATCATCTGCAAATAAAGATACTTTGGCTTCTTTTCCTATTTGTATGCCCTTGGTCTCATTCAGTTGTCTTATTGCTCTAGCTAAGACTCCAAGTACTATATTGAATAGATATGGAGAGAGTGGACATCCTTGTTTAGTTCCTGATTTTAGTGAAAATGCTTCGAGTTTCTCTCTAGGTTGATGTTGACTGTGGGCCTGCTGTAAATTGCCTTTATTGTGTTGATGTATGTCCCTTGTATCCCTAATGTCTCTATCTAACTGCTGTCATGAAGGGGAGTTAGAGTTTGTCTGAGGTCCTTTCTGCATCTAATGGGATGGTCATGTGGTTTTTGTCTTGTAGTCTGTTTATATGGTAAATTACATTTATCAATTTACATATATTGAACCATCTCTGCATCTCTGGGATGAAACCTACTTGATCATGATAGAGAATCTTTTTTTATGTATTCTTGGATCTGGTTTACAAGTATTTTATTAGTAATTTCTCATCTCTGTTCAGAAGGGATTCTCTTTCTCTGTTGGGTCTTTGTGTGGCTTGGGTGTCAGGGTAATTATGGCCTCACAAAAGAATTAGACAGCCAGGTGTGGTGTCACATGCCTTTCTTCTCAGCACTCAGGAGGCAGAGGCAGGTATATCTCTAAGTTCAAGGCCAGCCTGGCCTACAAAGCAAGGTCTAAGATAGCCAGGGCTACACAGAGAAATCCTGTCTCTGAAAACAAAAAAGAGACAGAGAGAGAATTAAGCAATTTTTTTAACTTTCTATTTTGTGAAATAATTTGAGAACTATTGACTTAATTCTTCTCTGAAGGTCTGGTAGAATTCGACTACATCTAGGAGTCCTGGGACCTTCTTTGGTTGGGTGTTGGTAGAAGCTGTTCGTTTCCCAGCTGCCCAGATCTGAAATAATTACACAGAAACTATATTAATTGCAATATTGTTTGGCCAGTAGCTTAAGCATATTTCTAGCTAGCTCTTACATCTTAAATTAACCCATTTCTATTAATTCATGTATCTCCATGATGTAGTGGCTTACTGGGCAAAGTTCCAGCATCTGTCTCCTCAGGTGGCTACATGGTGTCTCACTTACTCTACCTGCTTTCTCCCAGTATTCAGTTTAGTTTTCCTGCCTAACTCTATTCTGCTCTATACAGGCCAAAGCAGCTTCTTTAGTCATTAACCAATAAAAGCAACCCATATACAGAGGAGTTGGGAGACTTTTGATTACTGTTTCTAGTTTAGGGGTCATTCATAGGTTTAAATTGCTTCTATGATCATTTAACTTCTGCTGTCCATATATGTCAAGAAATTTATATATTTCTTTTAGGATTTCCAGTTTGATGGAGTATGAATTTTTAAAGTATGTCTTTATGATTCCCTGGATTTCTTCAGTGTCTGTTGTGATGTCCCCCTTTCATCTCTAATTTTACTAATTTGGATCTTCTCTCTTCATATTTTAGATAATTTGGTCAAAGTTTTGTTTTGTTTTTTCCTTAAAGAACCAGTTCTTTGCTTCATTGGTTTCATTGTATTATTTTTGCGGTTGTTTGTTTCTATTTTGTTGATTTCAACCCTGAATTTCTTTTTCTTAATTTAAAATTATTTCTTTAATTTTTTAAAAAAGTATTTCTTGCAGTCTACTTTTGGGGGGTGTTATTTCTTTTTTTTTTGTAAAGATTTATTTATTTATTATGTATACAGTATTCTGCCTGCATGTATGCCTGCACACCAGAAGAGGGTACCCGATCTCATTATAGTTAGTTTTATGTCACCATGTGGTTGCTGGGAATTTAACTCAGGACCTCTGGAAGAGCAGCCAGTGCTCTTAACCATTGAGCCATCTCTCCAGTCCCTTTCTGTTGTTGATATCCAGCTTTAATCCATAGTGGTCAGATGGGATGCAGGGGTTTATTTTAATTTTCTTATATCCCTTGAGATTTACTTTGTTTCCACATATATGGCCAATTTTGGATAAAGGTCCATGAGCTGCTAAGAAGGTATATTCTTTTGTGTGTGGGTGAAATAGTCTGTAAATATCTGCTGGGTCCATTTGATAATGCTATTTAACTCCAGTATTTCTCTATTTAGTTTTTGTCTGGATGACCTGTCTATTGGTAATAGTGGGTGGGGTATTGAAGTCTCACACTATCACTGTGTGAGGATTAATATGTGATTTTACCTGTAATAATTTTTTTTATGAACTTGGGTGCCCTTGTGTTTGGTGCATAATGTTTAAGACCAACATCCTCTTTGTAGATTTTTCCTTTGAGTTTCTAGTGTCCTTCACGCTCTTTTCTGATCAGTTTTGGTTTGAAGTCCCTTTTGTCAGATGTTAAATGACTATACCTGCTTTTTTTTTTCCTATTTGCTTAGAATACCCTTTTCCACTCCTTTACCCTAAGGTGACGTCTGTCCTTGGTTGTATAGTATATTTCTTGAATGCAGCAAAAGGGTGTATCCTGTTTTCCCATCCATTTTGTTAGTCTGGATCATTTATTGGATAATTGAGACCATTGATATTAAGAGTTACCCATGAGCAGTGTTTATTGATTCCTGTTACTTATTTGTCATGGTGTGCCCCCCCCTTTTGATTGACTGGTCTGGGATTGTTTATTCTTTGTTTTCTTGTATGTGGTTAACCTCTTCAGACTGAAATTTTCCTTCTGGTGCCTTCTGTGGTAGCTAGGTACTGCTTAAATTTAGTTTTATTGTGGGATATTTTATTTTATCCATTTATGGTAGTTGATAGCTTTGCTGGGCAAAGTAATCTGGATTGGTGTCTGTGGTCTCTAAGAGTTTGTAAAACATCCATTCAGGCCCTTCTAGCTTTTAGTCCCCATTGACAAGTCAGGTGTTATGCTAATGGGGCTGCCTATGTGTTGCCTGGTCTTTTCTCTTGAAGTTCTTAATAGTTTTTCTTTGTACATTTAGTGTTTGATTAGTATGTGTGATGTGGAATTTTTCCAGTCCTGTTTACTTGGTTTTCTATATGCTTCTAATACCTTTATAGGCATTTCCTTCTAAAGAAATTTTTTTCTATTTTGTTGCAAACATTTTCTATACCTTTGACATGGGTTTCTTCTCCTTCCTCTGTTCTTATTATTTTAGATTTTTAGATAAGTTCTTTTTATAATATCCCAGATTTTTTGGTTGTTTTGTACTTGGATTTTTGTTTGTTTGTTTTTATTTTTAGATTTAACCTTTTCTTTCACTGAGGTATCCATTTCTCTTACCTTGTTTTGGGGGCCTGAGAGAGTCTTCCATTTCTTGTACTCTTTTGGTGAGGTTTATCTCTGAGGGTTTTGTTTGAGTTTCTAAATTTTTCATTTCCAGTTTGTCACATTGAGTTTTCTTGTATTTTTGGTTGTGAGCCTAGTTTTTCACGGCTGAGTCACTTCTCCAGCCTGAGATCGGGTTTTCTGTGGTGATTCTGTTTTAACTTTCATGTGTTGAACAGTTTCATTATTTTATTCCATTGATTCTTTGTTTTCTCAGACGTCATTAAAATATTTAAGTCCTCTTTAAGGTCTTGGGCGTATTTATAACTGCTGTCTTGAAGTCCTTGCCCTGTGCTTCAGCTGTACTGGATCTCCCAGGGCCTACTGTAGCAGGGTTATGGGGTTCCAGTACGGGCATTTTGTCTTGGCTCTCCATGTTTATGTTTTGTGCTGGTGTCTTGGCATTTGTAGTTAATGAGGTGACTCTAGGTGTTGATATCTGGTCTTGTCTTTCTTTGTTAGGTGGGTGTTCTATTTCTTGATTTCTGTTGCCCTCTCTGGATCTTAGGAAAATATGGTTTGTAGATGGAAGTTTCTGTCCCACCTGGTCCCACAACCATTCAGTCCCATATAAACACACAGAGGTTTATATTAGTTATAAACTGTTTGGCCTATTGTTCATTCAGGCTTATTACTAACTACCTCTTAGAACTTAAATTAACCCATAATTCTTATCTACGTTTAGCCACGTGGCTTGGTACTTTTTCTCAGTAAGACCTTCTCATCTTGCTTCCTCTGTGTCTGACCTGCAACACTGTCTCTGCCTTTCCTCTTCCCAGAATTCTCCTAGTCTGGCTGCCCTACCTATACTTCCTGCCTGGCTCTTGGCCAATCGACATTTTATTAAACCAATATGAGTGGCAAATCTTTACAGTGTACAAGAGCATTGTCCCACAGCAGTGTGGTATGGCTGTGGGTTCCCTGCAGAGAGTGCTTCTGCAGGTCAGTGGGTGGCAGAGAGGAATGGAGATGGGCTGGGAGTAAAGGCTGAGAGGAGCTGTGGGAAAGAGCTAGGCATGCTCTCCTCAGTAGGGAGTTGGAGGTGTGGTGGGATGAGGGGTCTTTCAAGGAGACTGCAGTCTGCAGCAGGACAGAGAATAAGTCTGGAGAGACAGGGTGAGAGGGCTCGAAGGACCCTGGGTCTGTACCAAGAATTGGAGTCATGAGTGAATGGAGACAGGGTGAGAGGAAGGGCCTCTGCAGGCGGGCTGCTGCAGGGCCTGAAGGGGAGAATGAAGAGACTGTGATGAAGACAAGATGGGTAGTGGCATGGGTGTGGCCACGGGCAGGGGCTGGTAGAAAGGGTTTTTAGGTATCTGCAGCTGGTGAAGGAATGGAGCTGGGCTAAAAGCGACAGCTGACTGGATTGTCAGAAAAGAGCTAAACTGGGTCCTAAGAGGTGAGGCCCTCAGGGAATGGAGGTAGCGGGAGAGGAGGAACCCCTGCAAGCTGCTACTGGAGGCTTCAGATGAGAGTGGAGAGAGTAGAGAGGAGAGAGATTGAAATCCAGTGAGAACTGATAACTGCTGACTGTCAGGAGACTTCACGGTGGCCTGCAGCTGAAGGGCTGTGGGAGTGCTCCGCCTGCTGTTCTGTCGCCCCAATCAATGTTCCCTTGCAGTCAAGCATGTGTATTAAAGTTGTAAATAATTTGCTGGGCGTTGTTTTGTGTTTTCTTAGAGGCAGGTGTTCCCATGTGCCAGGGAGAGCTGAGGCATTGGAAGACTGGTCACTACACGTTAGTCCATGACAACAGCAAGACTGAATTTGCCCTGGACTTGTTTCTGTACTGTGGCTGTGAAGGTAGGAAGGAGCAAGGCAATAAATTGTCTTAGTCCAGGCGGGCTTCCAGAGGACTCCCTCTAGCTGACCCAACCATAAGCACTTTCCTCTGGGCATGCTTGCACAGTTCTAGAGG
This sequence comes from Ondatra zibethicus, assembly GCA_004026605.1. Lineage (NCBI taxonomy): Eukaryota > Metazoa > Chordata > Mammalia > Rodentia > Cricetidae > Ondatra > Ondatra zibethicus. The sequence continues at coordinate 75,627 of PVIU01003672.1, forward strand.
ATGCTGGGGATCATGAGTTTCAGTGTCCCCAGATCAGACTTATATCTGGGGATGGAAAGGTAGACCATACCTATTTTTTTCCCTAGCTCTCCACTACAACAGCAGGGTCTCCCCCCCCCTCTATATATATATAAAATATATATATATATTAGTATAATTGCCCTTATCAGCATATCTAACATTTAATTCCTTTAATTTTCTCATTCAATGTTAGTAAGTAAGCCTGTGTTCCAAGTTCAGCTGTCTGGGAAATGAGATGTTTAAAGGAAAGGGGATCCACAGCAGCAGATGCTAAATGCTAGTACAGACGACCCAGAGCCCTTGCTGTCCAGGGTGAGCTCAGTGCTGTTTGTCTTTCCCTTGTCAGGCTGGGAGCCAGAATATGGCGGCTTTACTTCCTACATTGCCAAGGGTGAAGATGAAGAGGTAAGTGGCTCCCTTCTCATAGCTAGTTCTCCTTTCTAGCTTGAAAAAGTTCTGTTCTTAAAACACCTGGTAATTTATTTACCTGATGGTTTTGATTTTGGCTTTTTTGAGGCAGGCTCTCACTGTATGGCCCAGGCTGGCCTAGAACTATCTCACCCAGGCTGGCCTCAATAATACGCCTGCCTCTACCTAGCAAGTGCTGAGATTGCAGGTGTGCGCCATCATGACTGGCAAAAAAACACAAAGTTTATTACCTCAGTGAGTGCTCTTAGCTGATAAATCCACGCTGGCCTGCCTTGCAGTGGCTCTGATTTTACAAGGAAATACTCGGCTTTGAAAGGAAAATCACCAAGCATTGTTCTTCCCTACTGAGAACCTATGGGTTAAGAAGCTTCTGCCCACTAATCTCTCTAGGCAGTTGGGAGCAAATGCATTAGGTCAAAACTTTTCTGAGTGTTGCTAGTGAGTCAGAGCCTGCTGGAAAATGTCCTGACAGAGAAAAGCTCATCTCCTAACGAAGGGTCTTTGAAGACTCCCGCACCCCGGCTAAAATACTCGCCGTGGAAAGCGAGTGGCGAATGGCTGCAGAGCTGAGAATGAGCTCTACATTCTGATGTGTCTCACGTTTCCCGTTTCAGCTGCTCATAGTGAATCCAGAAAACAATTCTTTGGCATTGGTCTACAGAGACAGAGAAACTCTGAAATTTGTGAAGCACATTAACCACCGAAGCCTAGAGCAAAAGAAAACCTTCCCAAACAGAAGTGGTTTCTGGGACTTCGCCTTCGTCTATTATGAGTAACAGGGGTGGGCAAAGCCAACTAGCATTCCCTTCATCGTGCTGGGAAACCTGGAGTCTTTGTGGAGTGAAGGAGAGCATGCAGGCTAAGGGTGTCCTCAGAGGGGCTGTCCTTACTGGCTGTGCTGTGCATGCCACCTGTAATGCCAACCTTAGGAGGCAGAGGACGGAGGGGACCTCCAGTTCCCGGGTCAGTGTGGTCTATACAGCGAGACCCTGTCCCAAAACAAAACAAATCTTGGTCATCCTTTTACAGAGCTCAACCTAGACATCAGCCTCCAGCTATGTACTTATCTCTTGGTTTTTTTAACCCCCATCACTCACTCACACACACACACACACACACACACACTCAATTCTTTTGGTTCTATAGTGACTGCCTCAGCAACTTCTAACTTTGGTGACTTTTTATTTATTGTGGTAAAATATATGTAACATAAAATTTAGCAGGATAACTTTTATTTTTTGGTTTGAGGGTTTTGTTTTTGACAAGGTTTTACTATGTAGCCCAGGCTAGCTCTGAACTATAGACCTTTCCACCTCAACCTCCAAGTTCTGATATTATAGGCATGAGCACCACACCCACCAGTTCTTGCATGTACAGGTCGGTGGAACTGAGCACATTGGCCGTGCTCCAAAGCAGCCATCACTGCCATCCATATCCAAAGTGAAATTCCGTGCCTTGTGAATAGTCAGCCTCACTCACTACTGCCTCTTCTCTATTGACTGTTTGCCTCGTAAGTGAATCATAAAGTATTTATCCCTTCATAATTGGCTTGCTTCACTTAGCACAAAGTCCTCAAGGTTCAACAGTTCCCAGTGATTTTTCTTTTTTACTTCTGTGTGGTTGTAGGAGCGTGTGTAATCCAGTTCATGACTCTGAGAGCTGTGATGGTTTGAGTCATTACACTGCTCCCCACTGTGGCCTGAGTTCCACCCTGGCTCTCAGGACTGTAGACTCACGTGGGTAGTGTTGCTTCATTGGGAAAGGTCTGGCTGAAAACTACCATGGCCCTGGGAATTCTGTGGCTGAGAACGAGGACAGGCTGCTTACTACCCTATGTATTTACTTGCAGGTGTCTACCACAGTGGTTCTCAACCTGGGGGTCTTGACTCTTTCACAAAGGTCAAATATCAGATATGCTGCATATCAGATATTTATATGATTTATACCAGTAGCAAAACTACAGTTATGAAGTAGCAATGAAATAATTTTATGGCTGGGGGTCATCACAATGAGAGGACCTGTATTAAGGGTTTACAGCGTTAGGTTAGTTAAGAACCACTTATCTATTGCCTTCCGAACCTAGAGCTATAGCTTCTGTGAGTCTAGCCTCCCAGTGACCGTGTTCCTTAATGCTGGCAGGCCAGATGTAAATTTTGTTGCCTTTTCCTTTAAAGACTAGCGCTAGAAAGCCGAGGCAGAGTTACAGGAAGCCCTCACTTTGCTTCCCCTCTTTTTCCTGCTCTGCTCCATGGGGCTGTGACATAGCTCTTCCCACAGTAGTGCACACACGATGGCTGAAGATGTCCCCACCCCACCCCAGGTCCATTTGCTGCTGTCTCAATTTCTGTCTGTCCTTGCAGGTTTCAGTGTGGACTTTACTAATAGGAAAAGCACTGGGCCTTAAATTTCTCATCCGCACTTCTCTTTCATCTCTTCAGACTCCACCCAAGTACCATCTGTCTGTTAACACTGATGGGCTCAGTTTGTTTGCTTTGTTCCATTAAGTAAAACACATTCAACATCATAGCCTAATGGATACTTACAAGTAATTTTTAAATAATGCTAAGAATATCCAGACCTAACCTGAGGAGGCATAAAACTTTAATCCCAGCTCTTAGGAGGTAGAGGCAAGAAGATCAAGAGTTCTTTCCTCAGCTACACAGTGAGCTCACGGCCAAACTGGGCAATAGTAGACCTTGTCTCAAAATCAAAGAAAGTTCAGGGAGAGCTGACACATCTTTATCCTGGCACTCGGGAGGCAGAGGCAAGCAGATCTCGGTGAGTTTGAGGCCAGACTCTTGTACAGAGCAAGTTCCAGGACAACCAGGGCCATAGTGAGACCCTGTTTCAACAAGAAAGAAAGACTATCCAGAGTGAGTTTGAGGGATGTCTTCCCATGTCCGGCAGTGATGGGCATTCTCCATGTGCACTGCTTTGAACTCCAGCATTATCAACCACAGAGTTCTGCTCAAGTGGGACTACACATACTTTGTTGCTAATGGTTAATTTTGAAGCTTGTGCTTTCTGAATTGCTGCAGATTAAAGGCAGGCACCGCCTCCTTCCCATTTGGGGTACTGGGACTCAGATGCAGACTTGCTATACCTCCAGCCATTCGTGCTTTCTTCTTCCTTGTTTTGTTTGATTTTTCTGAGACAGGTACTCACACTGCAGGCCAGGCTGACCTTAAACTCAAGGCCCTCCTGCCTCAGGCTCCTCCATGGCAGGATTACAGTTCCCTTGGTTTCTGATGTGTCCTCATGAGTTGAACTTAGCTAACATTTTGTCAGTGGATTAACTCCATGAAGACCCAGGGAAAGTGCTAGATAAACAAAGCATCCCATGAGCCAAAGCATGTTTCTCTGAGCATTATCCAGCACCACCCAGCTTTTCCAGCTCTGAGACCTGTGTCTGAATCTTTAACTGTCCCTTTATCCCCATCTGCTTATGGGCTGTCACAGCAGGACCTCTACAAGACTGAGCTGAAACACCTGGACTGAAAGAACAGAACCTGCGGATTGCTTTTTGTCATCTGTCATGTGCCACATTGACGTTTGAGTGAGATAAATGACATATGACAGTGAGCCCATTAAGTCTACAGTGGAGCTGAAAGATTCGTCTACACCAAATCGCTCGTGGTCATGGTGACAACAGGCCACCCGTGCTGCCGCTGCATGGGAGGGAATACAGCACATGCAGCTGTGCACAGAATGGCTGATGCAGGCCTCTGTTTGTGTGTTCATTACATACTACCTGCTCAGAGTGCACTGCTAAGGCGTTAACTCCCATGTGGCTTCAGGGAAGTCCTTCCCAAGGTACTCCAGAGGAAGGATGGCGTTTCTGTGCATATTCCTGCCCTCTGAAGATCACAGTAGAACAGAACACAGGGGGAAGGCAGTGATGATGATGACAATCATAAGTGTGTGAGCCTGAGCCAGTGTGTGTGTGTCTTAGTTTTTAATAAAAATTTCAGAAAGTTTTTTAAAAAATTGAAAATAACTTGGAGGAAATATTTTTATACAGTTATACAGTGTAAAGGTTGTTATAAGTCAGTTATAAAAATTACAGCTTAAAATAAGGAGTTCTATTCCGCAAGCTAAGGCTATTGAACAGAGTATTTTTAACTTGTTGCACAGCCTGAAAGCTTCCGCTTGTCTGTCCAGGTACACTGTCGGGTGTGCATAATGAACCGGCTTCGGCTCATGACTCTGCTTCATTCCTGACCCTAATTGACTGCTGCTTTGGGTATGGGGCAAGAGTCAAATGTGGATTCTTAATACCTCTTCTTGATAAAAGCTATGCTACTTTCTGTGTGACCAATGAATGACATGTTTCTTTTTGTCCTTGGTAGTGAGCCTCTAACTCCTTTTTACTCTGTTTTCTTATTTATTGGTGTTTTGGGAAGGGCCTCTGTGTACATCCTAGCTCCCCAACTGCTAAGATTACAGAAGTATAGCACCGTGCCCAGCTGTGAACTTCCTTTTCCTCAAGGTGGGTCTCCCCCAAAGATAACAGCTTCCTATCTTTTCAGATTATATAAATATGCATGTTCATTGTTGAGAAATTAAAACAATGTGGAAAAATACAAAGGTCAGTTGAAATCTCATCCTGCGACAACCCCTTGTTGCTTTGAGTGTGCCAACATGGCTGCCCTGCACTGTTTTAGGAAGCATGGTTCCTCTCTGTTCTCTCTGCCCGTTCTCCTGTTGGGAAGAGACAAAGACAAGGTCCTAGGCAGCCTTGCAGGCAGGGCTCTGACGGAGTGACTTAAGGCCACCACTGCATACAAGAATGAAACATTTACCTGAGTGGTCCTTAAGCAAGTCTCTTTCAGGTTCTTAGAATGAAAACAAGCAGCCAATGATGCATTTGGAGATCTGTATTCCAGCCAATGCTACCCCAACCAATAGACTGCCTCGAAATTTGTTTTTCCTTAATATAAATTTGTTTACACATATCTGTGAATGATTGAAAAATTTGAATGTCTATATTTTTGTTTTTCCCCACAAAATAAAGATGTTGTGTGAATTTCTGTTATTTATAATCAACAAGGACCAGTATCTTTAATCTTTAATGAAAAAGTAAATACTCCATATAAACGACAAGCTAAACTCTGACACCCTGATATTTTAAGGTAGCCACACTATTTCATACAAATCAACAACAGTATTATAGATGTCAAATGAAAGGAGACTGACTTTCAGATGGAACACCTGTGTTTAGTTATATACGTTACAATGGTTTTCATTCTTAGCAACCTGGATTCATCAGGATGTCACTGGGAGCAAATCAGCCTGGATTTCTAGACATAAACCATTTGCAGGAACTTCCTTCCTTGGTCTTGCTCTCCTATGAAGGAGCAGTTCCCACCCGCATGATTCTGAAGAGTGTGTTGATGTTGTTGCTTCGAATTGCATCCCTACAAGCACTGATCACCTGGTTCTTCGGCTTTCCAACTGTGTAAGAAAAAACATCAAGTCAGTGTGTCCCAAAAGGGAAGTTAAAAGCCAAGCCAGGCATAGTGGCCCACACCTTTAATCCCAGCACTTAGGAGGCAGAGACAGGCAGATCTCTGAGTCTGAGGCCAGCCTGGTCTACAGAGCGAGTTCCAGGACAGCCTGAGCTACACAGTGAGACCCTGTCTCAACCAAAAAAAAGAAAGAAAAAGAAAAGAAATGAAAGGCCAGTTTGAAGACAATATAAAACCAGGGTAGAAAAGAGTTTCATGAGTTACATAAATTTTACTAACATGTCAACCTAGAAAAGACAGAATTTATTACAAAACAAACCTGGAGAGCATCTCAAGCCAGAATCCAAGCAGGTGTGTATAGCTGAATCAGGCTCTCACACTCCCACTGGAGACCACTCGAGAGGCTGGAGCAGTGATCAGAACAGCAGCTCTCGGGCTGGTTACTGCTTCCTGTGGGTTAGCCTGTTCTCCACACTTCCAAAATGGATACTTGCCTAGTTAGTTTTCAGTCTTTTTTTTTTTTTCTAATTTAAGACTATTTACTTCCTTTGGATTATAAACTGCTGGAGTTCTGTCTCGGCTCAGGTTCAGGTCCTGAGGCAGGGAAGAGGTATCAGTGCAAGGAAAAGATTCTAACCACCAGTGGATTGTACTCAAGTGGCCCTGAATACCAGATCAAACTGTCTTTATTTATACTTAAACAGAGGATTTTTTGCTTTTTTTTTTTGGCCAAGATTACATGACCAGCTTTATTATTGGCTCCTATTTTTGACTTAAGAAATACATCATATTTTAAGGAATATACTATAATCATTATGAAAGCCCCCAATGATTCCCTTTATGCTTCCCCAAACACACTTCCCCATCCCCTACATAACCTTATTCTAGATGTAGAGTTCAGCAGTTTTGCAGGTCTAATTAAATATCCAGCCAGACACATCCCACTCTCGCAGCACTGATGGCAGCTGGCCACTTGTGGTCACAAAGTTAAAAAGTAACAGACATAGGTACAATGGTTTAAAGACAACAATATTTAAACCTAAACAATTCTTTCATGTCTTAAAGATATGCTTTTATACAGTTCTCTTTCTACAAGAGGGTCCCATGTCTCAACCTCTCTGTAAAAGGCAGACTTTGATAAATCAGTCTTTTCCCATCTCACTGTACCATGCTTCTTCCACTAATATAAGCTTATGTGTATGGTGAAGATGGGTCTCTCCATCTCAGATTTTATATTGTATTTCTTTCTCTTGGAGCTTTTGCTCCTAGTATGTTGGAGCATACTAGGTCCTATCATTGATTCTATGAGTTTGGTGTCCAAGGAACTTACTCTCTACAGTTGATACTATGTGTATTCCTGAGGCCTTTTCCCTATCCTGTGTCTGCATGCCCTACTCTCCTTTCCAGAACTGTGAGACATGGTTAATGTTCCAAGTGCTGTTTTCTCATATGTACCTAACTGTCTCTGTTGAGTCAGAAAAGCTCCCAGGAATAAGAGTTGTAGTTCGTAATTCCAGAAAAGTAATTTGAGAAACCTTAGCCCCCTTAGCATAAAGAGAATCATTGGGAGCTTTCATAATGATTATGGTATATTCCTTAAATATTCAAGAAAACACAAAATTTTCAGGGAAAATTACAGCTATTCCAAGTAAAACTAAAAACTGCCCAAAGAATCGCCAATATGAGAGAAAAGAACCTGCAAGCTACATGAACTTTGCAATCCCTAAGTGTCCCGTGAACTACGATCCTTGCCAGGTGAGAGTCTGTTTCCATGGGTGCCTTGCCCCCAAGAAACCCACTGGACAGGTAGTCTTATGCTGATCCAAGAACAGACTGCATGGCTTTCGTCAATAAACACTAAGTTTTCCTTGAGAACAATGGTTCTCAACCTTCCTAATGCTGTGACCCTTTAATACAGTTCTTCATATTGTGGTCACCCTCAACTATAAAATACTTCCTTGCTACTTCATAACTGTAATTTTGCTACTGTTATGAATCAGAATGTAAATATCTGATGTGCGCCCCTGGGAAAGGGTCAAAGGGTCGCCACCCACATGATGAGAGCCACTGCTTTAGCAGCTACCGCAAGATCTTAGAAAAGGAGCTCTGGGCTTTATTTCTTCTGTGTTTTATTTTCTTTTTTGAGACAGGGTAGATCTGGCTGCCCTGGAACTCACTTGAAGACCAGATGGCCTCAAACTTACAAGAGATCCACCTGCTTCTACCTTCTGAGTACTGGGATTAAAGGTGTGTGCCACCGTGCTTCATAAGCCTTTTTTTTTTTTTTTAATCTGTCTGGAGGAAACTAAAGCCTTTGGTCTGAGTGAAAGAAACCAGGTGCAGCCAGCTCTGGGGTGTTGAAGGCAGGCTGCTTTAGGACCCACTGTGAGCCACAATTTTCCATAATTGTCATCTTTCAAAACATCACAGACAAATCCCAGTGCCAGGAAAGACTCACCACGAAGACGGCCTGCTCTCTGGATTGCTTGGTTCACGGCCTTCAGGTTTCCTAGCAGCTCCGTGTGGTTGTTACATCGAATCTTATATCCGTTCAGCAGATCCTTATTAAGGTCATAGAGTTCCATATAACGATTCTTCATTGTCTTCCTGTGGAAATCATTAGAAGCCTAGTATTAAGATTGAACAGTTTTCAGTCACATTAAGAAAGAAAACAGCTAGGTACGATGACACGCATCTGTTAATCCCAGCACTCAGCAGACTGAGGCAAGAGGATTATAAATTCAAAGCCAGCCTGGGCCACGTAGTGAGATGCTGTCTCAGAAGAACAGAGGAAGAAAGGAGAAAGCACGTTTTTAGTTGTATTTTCATCAATATAGACTAATTACTGAGGTTTGCTTTGACAACATCCAAAAGTTTCCATCAAAATATCCTTTTTCTTGCAGATAAATAGAAAACAAGTGAGCTTTCTGAGCAATTGGTCCATGGTTTGTTTAGATTTGGAAGCTTACCTCCCTGGGCTAGTGCATAGGTCAGCAAAACAGTAGCTGGCTTTAAGTTTCAAATTAGTAATTTATTAGATAAAGAAGCCTATTAATAAAATATTTCCAGAGAACAGACTCAGCTTCATATTTTATAAAGTTTAAAAAACCATGAGCTAGTGATAAGGGTCCTTGCTACCAAGCCTAGTTAATTTGAGTTCAATCCCCAGAACCCACATGATAGAAGAACTAGCTCCTGCAGGTTGTCCTCTGACCTGTACACAATGTCCAGTAACGTGTGCACATGTGCACACACATGTAAGTAAAATTAATGTAAAAGAAAAAAATTAAAAACACAAAAAATATTCCTATACAACGATGAAAATGATTTAAGTAAAAATCCTAAACTGAAACTCAGTGCAGTACTGAATACAAAATGATAGTTTCTCTCTGCAAACTTGGAAGCTTCATATACGCTCCATACTCTGTTTAAGGAAAAATTCCTCAGTTCCTTTTCTAATCTTGCTACATAGTTATTATATAAACCAGAAGTCCTAGTCCAAGAGAAGCAAAAATGTGCGCATAAACCAGGTGGTGGCGCACACCTTTAATCCCAGCACTGGGGAGGCAGAGACAGGCAGGTCTCTGTTTTTGAGGCCAACCTGGTCTACAGAGTGAGTTCCAGGTAGCAACAGAGAAACTCTGTCTCAAAAAATCAAAAACAAAAAAATGCATGTCTATGAAAATCCTGTATGAAAATGTAACCACCCAGTTAGGGAACATGGAAATTCACCTCCTGGCGAAGGGATAAACTGACTGCCACATGTCTCTGTGTGGCAGAGTATTCAGCAATAAAGAAGGAAAAACTACTGACACATGCGACAACATGGATGACACTCAAAGGCATGATGGTTAAGTGGAGAAAAGCCCAACTTCAAAGGTTCTACATGGTGTGGTGCTATGAGGAAAAGGTAAGATGTGGTCCCTGGAGACGGGAGGAAAAGGTATCAGAACAGAGCCCAAAGGGAGAAACATTCCACAGCTTGATTTCAGCAGTAATCAGGGAAATTTCTGTGAATTGATTTCTATATGCATATTATAAGCTATGTATCAACTCTATTTACATAAATTAAAGTGTGTGTGCGTGTGTGTGTGAGAGAGAGAGAGACAGAGACTGAGACTACAAGAGCAGTATAAAGGATCCTGAGAAGAACAAGGAGGTTTATGGACACCTCACTCCTCCAGGAAGGAGCCTCACCTGTGCGAAACCCAATGCTAAAGTTACCCACATCAGAGAACCATCAGCACAAGCTGGAGACCCAGAAGTACTTGGCTATCAAAAGCAAAACTCTAATTTATAGGACACATCTGGAAATTCTTTTGTTTGTTTTTGTTTTCCAAGACAGGGTTTCTCTATGTAGCCCTGGTTGTCCTGGAACTCGCTTTGTAGACCAAGCTGGCTTCAAACTCAGTCTACCTGCTTCTGCCTCCTGGATTAAAGGTGTGCACTACCACACCCGGCCACATCTGGAAATTCTTAAGTAGCATTTTATAAAATCAAGTGTTCATTAATACAGAAAACTATAATTACAGAAAATGCAATATGAAACAAAGCTACTGTTCATAATGCAAAGAACAGATAATATATAGGCTCAAACTTAACATGGAAAATATATGATTGCAAGACAGTTTTGTTGTTGTTGTTGTTGCTGTTTTGGTTTTTGGCTTCTTGAGACAGGGTTTCTCTGTGTAGCAACCCTGTCTGTGCTGAAACTCACTCTGTAGACCAGGCAGGCCTTGAACTCAGAGATCTGCCTGCCTCTGCCTCCCAAGTGCTGGGATTAAAGGCGTGCGCCACCACCACTTGGTGCACTGCCCAGCACTAGGACAGTTTTTTTTTAATTTATTTATTATGTATACAATATTCTGTCTGTGTGTATGCCCACAGGCCAGAAGAGGGCACCAGACCCCATTAAAGATGGTTATGAGCCACCATGTGGTTGCTGGGAATTGAACTCAGGACCTTTGGAAGAGCAGGCAATGCTCTTAACCTCTGAGCCATCTCTCCAGCCCCTACTAGGGCAGTTTTTGAAACAAGACAAAAACAAAACCCTTGAAGTGGTTGATACCCAAATGAAGGAAGAAGCCTCAGAGCAGCTCCTGAGAAACAAACAGGACTAGAACAAATGAAAAGCCATCCTACCGTGTATTCCTGCTAACACAACACCATTTTAATGTCACTTCCAAAATTAATAGACCACTGAAGTTGCAAAGAGCAAACAAGCACAAGTGACGAAGGAGGCCTAAGCTTGCGGCCTGTAGCCTCTCCCCCTCGCCCCCCTGCCCTGCAGCCTCCCCGCCAACCCCTGCACAGGAGGTCCAAGGTAGGACGACTGGGTGTGAGGCCAGCTTCACAAAAACTATACTAAAACCAGAAGTACTATATGATCCGGCAGCCTGCTTCTGGGTCACTGTCCAGAAGAACTGAGATCGGGGTCTTTAAAAGGCTAGCGCCCCATGTGCACTGCAGCAGCACTGCTCACAAAACAACACACGAGTGAGAAAGCCAACAGGAAATTGGAGAAACATCTTAGGAAGGCTATGAGCTACTCAGCCTCCAAAAAGAAGGAAATAGTAATATGCAACACGGTTGAACTTTGAGGGTCAATGCTAAGTGAAATAAGCTGGTCCCAAAGCAACAAATACTACATAATGCCACTTCTATGAGGAATCTATAAAACTGCCAAAAATGATAGCATCAACAAGTAGACTGGTGTCTGCCAGGGGCTGGGGAGAGGGGGACATTAGGAGCTACTCATTGTTGGGGCCACAAAGAACCTTGTACTCACAGGAAGCACTAAGAGAATCCGGAATGTCAATCACAATGGAGGGGACAAAAATCAAATGCCTGCATTCCATCTAGAAAGCTGACAGTGGAGTTTGTTAATGACCTGGTGACCCTTTTGCTCTCAGAAGAGACAGCTTACCCAAATCCCTCAGACTGATCATCCCAGACGTTTCCTCCCTGGACTGTAACTCATCCTTAGGGGAGATGTCACAAGTACTTTATATAGCCTGATGACCGCTACGCTATCCAGAGACCACACTAGATTCTAGACCTTTTAGCTATAGACCCCACTCTGTGTAAGAGTCTCTATGTAGTCACACCTTAAGCTTTATTGTGCACCTGGAATTGGACTGATTGGACTGATTGCTGCCCAGAAACCTTTTTCCCAAATTATACTGTATTTTAAATATGCTGACAATGAATTGTCTGTTATTAGACTCTGAAGTCTGATCCAGGTTGACTAAGCCAATCTGCACTGGGTTTTCATTCTCATCTCTTCCTGCGGTTCAACTCGTTGCTCTACTGATGAATCTCATAACATCCATTATACTACTGATGTTACTTTGGATTTCCATTTGGGGATTTGCTATGATTTTGATATGTGTGTGTGATTTTGATATGTAGTGTGCCCTTCAAAGGTGTTAATAATAAGAGGTAGTAGGACCTTTAAAACAGTATAAAACGAGATAGTACAAGATCATTAGATCATTAGTAGTGCTACCTTTGAAAAGGATTAAGAAGATCTCATTGGGTTTTAATTAGTTTTCTCAAGAGAACAGCTGTAAAAAAAAAATGAGTCTGTCTAGTTTCCAGTGCTGCTATGCAAGTTCCTGCTCTTGCATGCACTCCTGCCATGATGCCGCCCACCGCTGGTCAGGAAAGCCCTCACCAGAACCAGGGCAGCATGACTGGGACTTCGCGCCTCCAAAAACTAAATAAACTGCTTTTCTTATATGTTATTCAGTCTTAGGCATTTTGTTATAGCAATGGGAAGCAGACAAATACAAGATTTTTTATAAACATTGTCTTTATGAATATTGTGTAAATATGCCAGCTATAGATGAGCACAAATTTCTCTAAGCCTTACCCTAAAAGCAAGATTGCTGGGTCACAGAGTACAGTTTTAGCCTTGCTAATGCAATCAATGCTAATGGAATCAATTTAGACTCCACCAAGCAGCATCTGAGAGTTCCTACTCCGTACTGCTCACTTGTTTGACTATGCACTTACCCCAGCCATGGCAAATACTCACATATCCCTCATCAGACGCGCATCCTCAGCTCTGACCAGCAAACTTCGGATGAGATTAGAGTTATCAGCCATGTCGGCACTGAGCTTTTGATGCACCGAATGATACTCATCCACCTGGAGACCGAGAACACACAGAAACTAACAAGGTTCACAAGCTTCTGGAAGACTGAGAAGACACTGTCTTCTCATATACAGAGCCCCTCCTCCTCCCATTCGGTCAAACCATCCTAAGCATCTCCACATTCATCTCCTCCCCCACCCCCGCCCCCGAGACAGGGTTTCTCTATGAAACAGTCCTACTGTCCTGGAACTCGCTATTTAGACCAGGCTGGCCTCAAACCCACAGAGATCTGCCTGCCTCTGCCTCCCTGAGTGTTGGGATTAAAGGTGTGCGCCACCACTGCCAGCCATTCATCTCCTTCAGTGAACGATACCCCAGGTTACACCTTCCTATGTCAAAATCAAGAGTCCAAGCAAAATACATAAGGATTTAGTGATTCGTGGTGATAACGAATGGGATTTTGGTTTCTGTAAAGGTGTTTTCCTTGCGAGGGGGCAGTGCAATACTAAGTATTGAACTCTGGGCATTAAGTGCTCCACCACTAAGCTGCAGCCTCTGCCCCAAAAGTATCGTTTTATACTGCAGTGGATCATAATCCTTATTTTTCTTTTTTAATTTTGAATTTGGGTTTTTGGAAAGCAATGATCTCAAGACCAAAGTGAAAATAGCAGATTAAACGGCCAGAAGGTAATGATGTGATGTGGGCTTGAAAGAGCATCCTCTGGAGCCAGCAATGCGTGGGATGAAGAGGTAACCATTTTCACAGAAGTTCCTTAAGGAACTCACCAACGATCACTTAAGGTTTTACAAAATCTTTAGGACAGGATTATCACATAGCCTGTGAACATGTAAGGACACATGCGTACATACACACATTATATATTACATGCACATCTTTCCTCATTTTCTAGGAGAAATATGCCAGCCCAGAGGCTGCTGTGGTCTTACCTTCACCAGCACTTTTCGTAACTCCTCAAAGTAGACAGGGAAATCTGCTTCTACCTGAAGGTCTTCAATAGCAAAGAAAGACGCCATCGACTGGATTATATCACCAGCCAGATCAATATCATCAGTATTGACAGTGATCTACCCAAGGAAAAGTGGGAAAGTTTAGCATCCTCACAGATGGATGAGAAATAGCACCTGACTTTCTCAATGGTCCACACAATTCTTTTGTTGTTGTTTTTGTTTTATTTGGGTTATTTTGGTTTGTATTTTATTTAGTTTTGATTTTTTTTTTAAAGATGGGAACTCTCTCTGTAGCCCTGGCTGTCCTGGAACTCACTATGTAGACCAGGCTGGCCTCAAACTCAGAGAACTACCTGCCTCTGCCTCCCGAGTGCTAGGATTAAAGGCCTGCACCACCACTGCCCACACACAATTCTTAAGAATGTGTGTAGGCAGAAGGTTGTCTCACAGCTGCTCTCAAATAATCACTCAGAGGCTTAATATAAATTACAAATGGTTGGCCAATAGCTCAGGCTTATTATTAACTATCTCTTACATTTTAAGTTAACCCACATTCCTTATTTATGCTCTGCCAATGGAGGTACCTTTATTAGCATGGCACTTTCATCTTCTGCTCCCCTCTACAGCTGACTGGCTACTCCCCTGATTCTACATTTCTTCCCAGCATTCTCCTAGTCTTGACTCTCATACCTAACTTTATTCTGTTCAGTTATTGGCCAGCCAGATTCTTTATTAAACCAATCACAGTGACAAATCTTCACTAAAGGATTATTCCACAACATATGTGTTTTTGTGTATTGATGAAGTCAAGCTGCTTTTAGGAAATTATAAACCATAGTCATTATTGATTGCAACTGGCTAAAAGGTCACTCCTCTATCCTTATAAACTAAATGCAACATTAGCCAAACAATTAATAATGATTCTGTGCCAAGTGTCAATCAAACCTAACCTCCCAAGTATCTGGGACTATAGGTCGCACCACTGCACCTGGCTTTGTGACTAAGAGAAAGAAACACAGCAAACAGTCCAACAGGAAAAACATGGTATCCTTGAGAACAGCTAGACAGTAGGTGACTTCTGACATCTTTCTGTCTCATGATATAAAAATGTCTGCAGTGGGAAGGAAGCTGGAAGCTGCACAATGAGCAGCTCAGTCATGGAGGGAAAGCGCAATCAGGAACATCAACTGACTGCCTCAGTTTCTCCACGTCTGCTGGGTGTTGTGGACTCCAACTGACGGTGCTACCATGGTGTGCTCTCTCAATCAGGCCTCCCTAGTCATCTCTGCTCGGATGCGGAAAACTCCTGATCTGATGGTGTTTTGCTGTCTATTGGCTGCTGCTCTCTCTGCTGCCTGCTACTGACTCTCTCACTTTTGCTTGCTATATACTCAATAAATTTACTCATTCAAAATAAAAATAAAAAGAGCAACTATCTTAGCTATATCAGCTCATTCTCCAGACCTTGCAGAATAGCGCCCTCTACACTCCCGTTAATCATGGTCATCTTTTTAATTTTGGGTTTTTGGTGAGGGTTTTTTGCTTTGTTTTTTTGAGACAGCCCAGGCTTGAACTCACAGAGATCCACCTGCCTCTACCTCCTGAACCACCACACCCTGCTCCTCATGGTTATTTTTAATTATCAACTTGACACAATCTAGAATCAACTGTTAAGGAGCATTAATAGACTGGACTGGACTGGATGGACTGGAGGACCTGTGGGCAGGCCTATATGGGGTTTTCTTAGTTGGGGTAACTGAGGTGGAGAGGCACACCCTGAACCGTGAGCAGCACCAGCACGCTAGTCCCTCCTCTCTGTCTTGGCTGGGATATAAATGTGGTCGTCCGTGTAAAGCTCCAGCCGCTGCAAGTTCTCCACAATGGACTGTGGGCCTGGAACTAAAACGCAAACAAACCTTTTCTCCTCTGGTGCTTTGGCCAGGGTATTCTGTCATGGTAACAGAAAATGAACTAAGATGCTAACTCTTCCCAAACTGTATATGGAAGGAATGAAAGCAAAGGAGGAGGCAGAACCCTGCTGTTCTACTGACACACTAGGGTGGGACACCTGCTGCTGTGACCTTGACAGTAGGCTTCACTTAGCACAGCAGAGCACACACCACGGCACAAGCCATTACCTCGCCACTTGACTTTATTTTTATGTAGAGCTGGCCACCATTGCGTAAGGATGTGAAACAGGCTTGAAATGGGACATTTTGAATGTTATTGTCTTCTGGCAACAGAAAGTTCTGGTTGAGCCACGTGACAGTCTTAAAAAATGAACAGAATTTCTTTAACAAAGAGCAGTTAAAAAATGAATAGAACACAGCACACTTCAGTTTTTAAAGTACAGTCATTGTAGAAGGAATTCCTTTCTCTAGTTTTACTGCTTGGATTTAAAAAAATATACTTTATCCCTCCACACACACACATCAATTACATGCGAATCATACTCCCCTCTCCCTCGTTCCTGGTTTTCAGCAACACTCATAATTACAGTTGGTCCCACAAACAGGCCCAGCTTATGGTACTGTGACATAATTTTACATGAAGCACAGAGTCCTGAAGCGGGTGCTATTTCTGTTTATCTGACAGCTTTTCTGCAAGTGGACAGGACTGCACAGGGCTGCTCTGCTCTACTGTGTAGCTGTTCTTGACTAAGTATACACGTGCATACTAAGATACATTACCTGCACAGAGTGTGGGTGTCAATACTTTACAGTGGTTTGAGGTCCAGCTTCTAGGAAGGATTCCCCATGAGGCTATCTAGAAGGGCCTGACTAGAGATCTGAACATCTATATAGTTACAAGAACTCTGAAGCTAACATTCCCACTGTCTTCTCTGCCCTGGAGCAGCTTCCTGCCATTCCGTGCCCCTGGAAACAGGCCTGCTCCAAGTTCTGCTCTACCTGGTGCTGGGTCAGGAGCCAACCACCATCTGTCTGCAGCTGTATGGAACCAACAACCACTGATGATGATGAGAACCTGGCAGCTTGGCAGCTTGACATCTGCTGAACTGATTCATCCCAAGATGCAGCTTCCATGCCATTTCAAGGGATACCAGCATAGCAGCCAAATTCACTGAGGCTGGGGCTGCCTAGGGCTGGGATTGGGACTGTGTGGGAGCCTCATCACTGGTTATGCCAGGAACCCTTCCCTAAGCAGCGGCTCCTCTTCTGTGGGGCTCTGGGCTTTTGCCTGGGGGTGGCCTTCTTCATCCTCTTTGCAATGGAAGCAGCTGTCTCTACTCCAGCTCCCACACTCTTCCTCTCACGCCTCATCTGCCCTGCAGGTTCCCCTTCCTGTACCGCCCCAGGAAGTAGCAGGAAAGGCATGAGCTCAGGGTTTGACAGGGAGAAACAAGCAAGTACTGTATTAATAAGGAAGAGCCCAACCAAAGGTACGGTCCACTACCATAGATATTTAACTTACAATGCATTTTACACCAGTCATGAAATCTTCTAGGGCTCCTTATGAAGTAGGCAACACTGCCCTCCCATTACAGATAAGGAAATTAAAACTAGTGATGGGAAGTCCTAAACTCACTAACAATTTAGTTAAGGTAGCACTTGAGCTAAGAAACCAAAAATGTCACCACCTCCAAATCCTACTCTTTCGATGCCTCCACCCCAACCACCAGACAACATTTCACTACGTAACCCAGGGCCCAGGTGATCTCTGCCTTCATCTTGCGAGGAGCAGGGACTGCAGATGCACATTGCTACCCTAAACCTCTCTCTCCATCTCATCCTAGGCTTCTCTTGAAACACCAAGTCAAGACAACCAACTAATAACTGAACAAAAGAAAGAGAAGAATGGAGACTGGGAAGAATTCAGTTATAACTAATAGGGGGAAATGTGTGTGTGTGTGTGTGTGTGTGTGTGTGTGCACATCTGCATGTGCATCTTTCAAAGCTCAGAGAAGAAAAATTTCAGCAAATTTTGAGTTTTGTTTTGGTTTTTTGAGACAGGGTTTCACCATACAGCCCAAGCTGGCCTGGGATTCATGGTGTAGCCTAGGATGTTCTCAACTCATAACCCTCTTGCCTCTGAAACTCTGGAATTGCAGACAGGCCTATGCCAGCATATCTAAAAGCAATAACGTATAAGTTATTATAATTATGATAATTATGATTATCATAATTATTACAATTACAATATTATAGTTACAATAATTATAAGTTATTAGCCAGGGCAGGCAAGACTGCTCAGTCAGTAAATCATGTCAGCCTGATGGCATGAGTGTGATTCCTAGAACCCATGGAAGGAGAGAACCAACTGCAAATGTCCTCTGGCCTCACACTCACACCATGACAGGCACACATACATCACAATCATAGATATACACACACACACACACACACACCCATGCACACACTTGTTAGTAATAAATTAAGTGGAACCTAAAAGTTGCTTAGCAAACCCCATGCTACATCGTTCATGTTTACACCACCAACCTGGCATTCACATTCCCATCTACAAAGGAAGAGCCAAAGGACCTTAAAGTGCAGACTATGAACTGAAAGATGGAACACTACTCACCCTCTGTGCCCGCTCCGCAATGATAAAGTTCACGTAACTGGCAGGCGCACTAGCTGTATCTGGGCTGGTCAGTGCATACATGGTGAATCGGGGGAGCTGTCTTGTCAATTCAAATACATGGAACTGGGTGCTACAGCCAACCAATGAACATGAGAGAAGTGTTTGGTGTGGTGTTAATCTGTACTCCCCACCCTTGCATTTTTAAGACAGGGTCTCATGTAGCCCAGGCTGGCCTTGAACTCCTGGTCCTCTTGCATCTGTCTACTTTGTACTAGGATTACAATATACAACCATGCCTGACTCAGTACAATGCTATTTCAAAGTGAAGGCCCAAAAATAAACTCACTACTGGGTCACCACCAATTGATATATAAAGATATCTGAAGAAAAAGAGGGAAATGTGAGGGTTAAAATTCTATACCGATGAGTGGGGTTGAGATTTAGAAATAATGTATGTCACTTTTCATGTACCAGGCTTTACAACACCCTCGAAGAATACAAAAAGCCTTTGATTTTTATTGATTGACAGATTTTTTTGATGTTGTTTTTATGAAACAGGGTCTTACTAAGTTGCCCAGTATGGCCTTGAACTCTCTTGTGGTCCAGGCTGGCCTGGAACTTCTGATCCTCCTGCTTCAGTGGGATGGCAGGCCTGTACCACCATGCCCAAGATGAAAAGGCCTTTATCTTCAACAAGTGTAGTAGGGTTTCCCACTAGCTTCAACACTGCACTTCATATAAATATCTCCCACCCCTCAGAGTGTTAGTGGCCAAACTGCATTTAAATAGTTATCAAATTATTCTTCCATGTGGTGCTGAGCCTCAAACCCAGGGCCCTGAACATGGTAAGTACAAATTCTACCACTGAGTTTCACCAAAAACTCAAACATGTTAAAGTTTTTTGACCCTGAGATCATCTGATTAAAAATTGAAAATAACCCTCTGAAATTTATACACCTCTTTTTCCTTAGGGAAATTAATTAGGGAAATAAAAGGTCATGGGAAAACCCTGACTGGTAGCAGACCCTTCAGTGGCTTCTCTGGTCTGACAGAGGATAATTGTAACAGCAAACCAACCCATCTTGCCCTCCTAAGTCTCTATGGAAAGGACCTGTGACAAAAGGGTCACCTGCTTCTGTAACCCACGAAGACTTTCAGGTGCAGATCCACAGGGACATCTTTGGGAGGTGTGATTGGGATGCAGATGGAGCTGGAAAGGTTGTGGATGCTGGGGTGGACCACATGGCTTTCACCCACAAAGATCCCCTCTGCAAAAATTAACACTGCTCGGATGATGGTATCTGGAAAGAGAAGGCAATGGCATTTTAGGAGCTACTCCAAGGCAGCACAGGCACCTCCCAGTACCACTGTAGTGGTGTCTCACCATTGGAAGTGGAAATGCTTAGTTCTGCATGCGCATCTTGTACATCGTTCCCCAGACTGACTGAGAGGGCAGTCTGGAGCTTGGTATTGGCCGGGATTATGCCTTTCTGCCCATCAGCCTCATTCAGGGGACTGCTCAGTTCTGCCTGTAAAACACGGCCCCCTAACTTCAGCTCGGTCACTCAGAGAGGAAAGTGCAAGTTAAATACCACAGCTATTCAGCTTCAGGACAGATGTCCCCTCCCCTACCAACCTGATCTTTGTGACTTCTCTTAAACCTGCTGGCCCTGTTAGCACCTTTGCTGTATCTGGCTCTGTGGGAAATGCCCATTCCTTGTCCCCATCTGTGGTCCACTGCATCTCGTCATGCCCTTTACAAATGCATCTGTAAGTCTCTCCTCATCTCTATTTCTCCTTTTTATGTTTTATTTTAACTAGGTGAGTATGTGTGAGGCAGGGGAGTGCATGTGTGAGTGAAACATGTGGTGAATTCAGAGAAGGTAAGAAATCTCCTAAAGCGGGAGCTACAGGCAGCAGTGAGCCACCGGCAGTGGGTGGTGGGAGCCAAACCTCTGCCCTCTGCAAGAGCAGTATACACATTAACTGCTAAGCCATCTCTCCAGCCCTTCTCGCTCCTTCTTTTGAGGCAGGTCTGGCTATGTAACCTGGGCTAGAATTCAGGAGCCTCTTCTTAGCCTCTGAGAACTAGGATTACACTGTGTGCCACCAGCTTTCAGGACTCTTCATTCTAGCAGTGACCAAAAGGCTGAGGCAATCTACACGCCCGCAGGTGGGCAGGAGGACCCAGCACTGACCCTGGCACTCTCCTACATGTGTGAACCATCCTGGCCGGTCCTGGCCCGCCTCAGCGGAGCCCCACCTTCGTGTTCTCCTCATAGTTGCGGAGCTCCAGCAACAGGTTCTGCTTCTTCTGACTCAGCTCTCGGATCAGGTCCTGCTCCACACTCGTGTCCAGGAGGTTCCCCTTCATCTCAGCTGTGCCTGGCAGGTAGCCTCGGACTTAACAGAGGATAAGACCCTAAGCATAGCCACTTCCACTTTTGAAATTTTGACTTTTCAAGGATTTTTCCTAGCCCAATTTACTTTCCCCATCCACTGAGCAGCAGATTAATTGTACATGGCCATCCATCCGGTAATCTCCCTCTACCACACCAGCAATTGCGGAAGAAAAGTTGTCTTTAAATATGACCTCCCCAGTCCGGTCACTTCGAGCATCGACCTGAAAATTAAAGAAGAACATAAAAACCATTTATGCTACAGTTTAAAAACAACAGCAACAAAAATCTAGCTTTACAAGTTATTCAGTCCAGCCAGGTACGGTGGGTGACACAACCTGTAATCCTGTCACTTGAAAGCATGGGGTAGGGTCATCCTCAGCTATGTATTATGTTTGAGGCCAGTCTGGACTATGTAAGACCCTGTCATTCTCACACACACACACACACAAAAAAAAATCATTTAGCTTGTTTTCAAGAGTATAGCGGGGCTGGAGAGATGGCTCAGTGGTTAAGAGCAGTGGCTGCTCTTCCAGAGGTCCTGAGTTCAATTCCCAGTAACCATATGGTGGCTCACAACCACCCATGATGAGATCTGGTCCCCTCTTCTGGCGTGCATGCAGACATACAGGCAGAACATTGTATACATAATAAATATATAATAAATAAATATTAAAAGAAAAAGTATAGCATGAAACATGAAACCTGTGGCTACAGCTGCTGGGGCCAGAGGGACCAAAGCATCCTCAAAATAGATGAACTTAGTCTTTTTCAACAGAAGTTGCCCTTCCCACAACGTTCCTTGTGAAGAACCGGGTCTGCTGGGAGGTGCTCCAGCACAGGACAAAAGGCACAGGCTCCAAGGCTCATCTGCCTAGGCCCAGATTCCACCCTGCCACCTGCCACTTATGAGCTCTTAGGAAAGCTTCTGAACTTTCTGTGAATGCTTCCACATATAGATCAATAGTCAGACAAGAGTGAAAACAGAGCCCATACCTCAGAGCACAGAGTCCTCAGAGTGTTACCACAGTAAGGGCTCCAAACACACGCACAGAGGGATACCGTAACATCAGCCCTGGAAGGTGGGGTGTATGTAGCTCCAGCAAGCAAGAAGCTGAGGCAGGAAGCATGCCTTGCACTCAAGACCACCTAAGGCTACAGAGTTTAAGGCAAGCCTGGGCTATAGAATAAGACTTCATCTCAAAACAAAAGAAGGTTTATGTATAAATCACATCTTTACGGCAAAATGGCTCAGTGAGAGGCACCAATGACCTGGTACTAAGACCTGAGTTTGAGCCCAGGCCTCACATGGTGGAAAGAGTGAACTAACTCCTTCAAGCTGTCCTCTGATCTCCACACATGTACCATGGCACACTTGCCTTCTTTAAATAAATACACGTAATTTCTTTTAAAGTGTACTATTATGATTTGTACATTTATAAAATATATTTATACCTAACATTTAAAGAATACATCTCAGTTTTCTACCTTATAGCAACCTTCTCTTTGAGACAGTCTCACTGTGGCCTTGACTGTTCTGGAACTCTCTACATAGACCAGGGGTTGGCCTTGAACTCACAGAGATCTTCCTGCCTCTGCCTTCCAAGTGCTGGGGTCCAAAGTGTGTTCCACTAAGCACAGCACAACTACACAACCTTTTCTAATAATATTACCCTCTCCTCATAAAACTACACAACCTTTTCTAATATTACCCTCTCCTCATAAAACTACACAACCTTTTCTAATAATATTACCCTCTCCTCATAAAACTACACAACCTTTTCTAATAATATTGCCCTCTCCTCATAAAACTACACAACCTTTTCTAATAATATTACCCTCTCCTCATAAAACTACACAACCTTTTCTAATAATATTACCCTCTCCTCATAAAAACTACACAACATTTTCTAATAATATTACCCTCTCCTCATAAAACTACACAACCTTTTCTAATAATATTACCCTCTCCTCATAAAACTACACAACCTTTTCTAATAATATTATCCTCTCCTCATAAAAACTACACAACATTTTCTAATAATATTACCCTCTCCTCATAAAAACTACACAACCTTTTCTAATAATATTACCCTCTCCTCATAAAACTACACAACCTTTTCTAATAATATTATCCTCTCCTCATAAAAACTATGTGGGCTTTTTAGGGCTCCCCCCATAAACAGACAGCTGATCAGCAAAGACATCTCAAGAACAGTCATGAAGGATGTGCACTTGAAAGGACTGGTCCAGGCAAAGGCCAAGCAGCCAATGCTAGTCACTGTGTTTGTCTTTTCAGAAATACCCTTCTGGGCAAAGCTTTACAACCCAAATGCACAGGTTCTCCTAGCCCTTCTCTGGAGTACACCCCACTCATTAACTCCACTGTGTTATTTATGACAACATCATGCCTGGGCTTTACCAGAGCTCTCAAACATTAACCCCACCCTGTAACTCAGGCTCAGTGAACCTGCTTCTTCCCTATCAAGCAGCTCCACACTGCACTTCTACAATGTTTGGCAAACAAGACTGCTCCATTGGTAACTGTGGGAACTCCTTCAGCCAACAGCCTTTAAGACACCAGCCCACTTTGGGCGTGGTCTCATGTACTATAATTGCAGACAAAAAGCATACAAGGCCTCTTGGCTGCTGGATTTGGTTCCAGCTCCGAGAGCACACAGAGGACTGCGGATCACTACCCTTTCTGTGAGTCTACCCCCAAATAAATAAACCTTTGTTATACTCCATTCTGGGCGATTGTGGAACTCTTTTACACCAACAAAGGAGGACTGTGTGTTTATTTCTGTGAACACTCTTCACTTTTGCTCATCCAACATGGAAGAAGTAGGTGGCCCCTCAACTCAGTAACAGCCTTTGACAACACTAACGGGCTCTCAGCATTTATTCAGTACCTTACATGGACACACCCAGTAGGATCTGGGCATTTTCCTTTTCTTTGTTATTTCTGTTAAGTATGGATAACTGTATATCTCTTTTCTCTACACTCCAACAGAGCTGATACTAAGAAATCCTTAGTTTGAAAACCTTTACTATAAAACTGTAGGTCCAGTCATCTGAAGGTATCTTTTATCCTTGGCTTAGTGAGACAGTCTCATTCTGTAGCCCAGGCTGGCCTTGAATACAACATCTTCTTTTGTCTACCTCTTAAGTGTAGGAATTATAAACATACCTGCTGTGGGTTCTTTTATCCTGTCACTTGTATTATTTTTAATAAAATGCTGATTGGCCAGTAGCCAGGCAGGAAGTAGAGGCATGGCAACGAGAATTCTGGGAAGAGGAAGTTTGAGTCTGCAGTCGTGACCCAGACACAGAGGAAGCAAGATGTGACTGTATGGCTGAAAAAGGTACTAAGCCACGTGGCTAACACAGACAGGAATTATGGGGTAATATAAGTTATAAGAATTAATAAGAAGCCTGAGATAATAGGCCAATCAGTGTATAATTAATGTAGACCTCTGTGTGATTTCTTTGGGAGTTAACGACTGCAGGAACCAAGCAGGACAGAAAAAATCAGACAACATATACCACTATGTCTGGCTCTTGGTAGTAACTCCAAATTCTTGACTCAACTATAATTTCTGTTCCCCAAGAACCTGGTTGGCTAAGATCTTAATGTTTGCTTCTCCCCAAAATTGATACATTGTAACCTTACCCACAAGATGATCTAGTACACTGGGGGATTAGTGCTCATATAAAATGTCCCAAAACCCATGTGTGGTGGTGCACACATAGGACCCTAGCAGTTGAGAGGAGGGTTTGAAGGCAGCGTGGCTATACAGTTTCCCAAGCCAGCTCAGGCACCATTAACAGGACCATATCTCAAAAACAGGAAGATAACTAATATTTTTAAAACACCCCGCCCCTGCTCCTTCTGCTGTGTGAGGTTACAGTGAGAGGACAGCCACCTACAAGGAAGCAGACACCAAACCCACTGCACCTTAAATTAGAGCCCCAGCCCGGGAACAATGGGAACCCAGGTGATGTGATTTTCTACCACAGCCTAAAGGAACACACATACTCAGTGGATGGACTTCATCTGTCTTAGGAAGTCATGACGACATGTTCTTCCCTTACATGTGCCAAGGACAAGGAAGAACTGCTTTTTAAGTGACATCAAAGGAAGGCAGAGGTGCTGGTCAAAGGAAGAGCTCAGAGAAAAAAGCAGGAATTAGCTGATGGCTTAGTCAGTCTCACACTGACAGAGGAGTTAGTACGAACAGTATCCATGGAGATCTGGAAGCTAACAAGACCACCTTGACTTTCCAAAACACTAAGAAATTCTGATTTGTAGTTGAAAAGTAAAGAAAGCAAAAGGGTTGACTTTGAAGTGACAGGTGGGAAATCAATATCCTAACACGGTTCTTCCTGTTAATTCCACGTTTCTAGTCAGCTTTAAAAGAGGCTCATCATTAGATCGTTAACTTTTCTTTACTGGCCTACACCTCCAGTCAATCTGATGGATGGATTCTCAGGCCTTCAAAGAAGAGATTTAGAAAGACTTTCTCTGGAGATTTTTCTCCCAAGGATGGTTTACAGTATTGAAAGGAGACATGCGCCTTAAGTGGGAAGAAATAATGTGGACAGACAGACTCAGGTTATATCCATGTCAAGCAGCCAATTCCATAAGCAGATGTTAAGAGTTACACGTGCATTTCCTAACAAACACTTACCTTTCCATTAGACCACCCAGTGATCAGCTCACACACGCCATCAGAATTAATGTCAAAAGCGTGAATGCTCATGGCATGGTTTTTGGACTGAAAGAGAATTTCCACAATTAGTAAAGGAATCTCTCAGTGCCGGAAGTCTGCAATCCCTGAGCGGGTGGGGCTGACCGTACTAACTTTAATTCTCCAGTATCGGGCTGTTTTGTCATAAACCCCAACTGTGCCATTGGAAAGGGCGTAACCAAACCGACTGCCATACATGGGACACAGAGAGGTGACGATCTGCAAAAAGGACAACAGGAGATGGCTGTTCAGTAAGCTCAACTTAACTTCACATGTAACCTTATAAAACCACATGCCTGTATGGAGGAACTTGGTTCTCCAGGCAGGACACGGTCGTTGCCATCTTGAGTACTCACACAAGACCATCATACCACGGGGTCACCAATATTCACTCATGGAAGCAGGGGTACAGCTTACAAGACTCACAAGGAGCACAGGGCCTCTCCTCTCCCCTTCCCAAGTTTATGAAGCTAACAATTGAGGGGTGGAAGGGAGATTTTTTCTTCAGTGATGTTTGCAGTCTCAGTTAAACTCATTGGTTCACCAAGCTGGATTTAAGTGGGATGGTTTCTTTGCTCTATCATTGACCTCTCCATCTTGGGTGAACAGAGACAGACTCCCCAGGAAAGTCTCTCCTTGCCGTAACTGTATTTAGACATGAAAGCTTCTGAAGGTAAGTAGGAGGCAGTTATGGCGAGGGGAGTCCACAGCTGCTCACACCCATGAGAGGTAGACATCCTTGGAGCTGCGGCATTCTTCCCCCTGTGCCGGGAACTAAGACACTTCCCCAAGGGCTGCACTAGGAAGGCTCTGCATCCAAAACAGACCTGTTTTTGAGTCAAGATGATCACAAAGAGGTTGAGGCAGGAGAAATGCTCCAAGTTGTAGGCCAGTGGGGCAGGATAATAAGGTGTAGGAGGTCCTTCTGTATTTGTGTTGCTTTCATTGGTTAAATAAAGAAACTGCCTTGGGCTTTTGAAAGGGCAGAAGTTAGATAGGCGGGGAAAAGAGAACTAAATGCTGGGAGAAAGAAGGCAGGCAGAGAGAGCCGCCATGAAGCTGCCAGGTCAGACATGCTGAATCTTTCCTGGCAAGTCACGACCTCGTGGTGACATACAGATTATTAGAAATGGGTTGAATCAAGATGTGAGAGTTAGCCGATAAGAGGCTAGAGCTAATGGGCCAAGCAGTAATTTAATTAATACAATTTCTGTGTGGTTATTTTGGGTGTAAGCTAGCTGGGCGGCTGGGACAAAAAGCAGGCCCGCTCCTCCTGTAACAAAATACTCTTAAGAGGGAGCTCCAAATGATGTGAGAGGGTGAAATATCACCAGACCTCCAGGAACATGGCATCTAACACATAGATATTCACAAAAACAACAAGCCCAAGATCTCTCTGCTTCATGTGGCTAAATGAACCCCTAGAACTGTGCCTCACAGTGAATCCTTCAGGAACATAAGCACCCAAGAAAACCCCGGTCCAGCAGCACTCGAACCCATGACCCGGGAAAGGAGTCCTCTTCTCTACCACTGTGCTGTCTCCTTCACAGCTGGACAATCAAATTTAAACAAACTCACAAAGTTAGATCAAGCTATGGGGGAATTTTCAGAACAGTATTTTAAAAATAATATACATGTAGAATTAGGAATGAGCTAAGCACATAACAGATGCTATTACACACATCAATATGAAAGGTTTTGCTGATTGACTGGCTTAACTTTTACTATGGTTTGTTTCAAGAACTGTAATTGGCCAGGCAGTGGTGGCACACACCTTTAATCCCAGCACTCGGGAGGCACAGGGAGATGGATCTCTGTGAGTCTGAGGCCACCCTGTCCTACACAGCAAGTTCCAGGGCTAAGAAACCCTGTCTTGGGAAAACAAAATTAAAACAAAAAGAGAATTGTAATCTACAACCAATTTTTATCTTTATACTTTTTTCTATAATATAATTTATTGTGTGTCTGAGGTAAAAGAATATACAATCTTTTCCAAACTAAAAGCTCAAACATACAAACTTATATGGTGCATAACCACAAACAGAAATGCATACATCACACAGAAATATTTATAGGACTTTCTAAGGACTGAGCACACTTTAATGAATAGAATGTGATGCTGAACAGGATTAATGATTTCTGACCCTACAGATATATTTCTAATTCTGGCCCCAATACAAAAGATATTAAGAGATAAGTTGTACAAAGCAGGGAATGGCTATGTAATTTCCTTCACACCTTCAGTTTTCCACAAACCTCCCACTCATTTAACCGAATACAAAGCACTGTGTAGGATCCAGGGTTACTTAGCTCAAAGCACACTCCTCCAATACTTAGTACCATGTACTATCAAATCTGGGTAGATACCAAGGAAAAGCCACCCAACAGCAAACCAAAGATGGAAAAATGAACAATTCTATAGTCTTATGTTTTCATAAAGTTAGCCCCATATGTCCTGTGAATGCTGGCTACTTTATGTCAACTTGACACAAGTTAGAGTCATCTGATAGGAGGAACCTCAATTGAGAAAATGCCTCAATAATAAGATGGGGCTGTTGGCAAGCCTGTAGGGCATTTTCTCAATTATTGAACAAAAGGGAGGGACCAGTCCATTGTGGGTGGTCCATCCCTGGGCTGGTGGTCCTGGGTTCTATAAGAAAGCAGGCAGAGCAAGCCACGAGGAGCATGCCAGCAACCAGCACTCCTCATCAGCTCCCGCCTCCAGGCTCCTGCCCTGCTTGAGCTCTTGTCACAGCTTCTCTCCATGAACTGTGACTCAGAGGATGACCAAATAAACCCTTTCCTCCCCAAGATGCTTTGATCATGGTGTTTCATCATAGCAACAGTGACCCTAACTAAGACAGCAGATCCTTAGTGAAGGTGTCCCTTCTTCCTTCGTGGACCAGAGAAGGAACTAGTCCCCTCTGATCCTTGGCTCTATCCCATGTTCCACTCTCCTTTTCTAGGACTTAGGGAAAAGGTACTTCAAAGAGCTCTGCCATCACATCTAATAATGACAAAACCAGAAATCCAACACTCCCAGATGTTGACCACCAAACAGAAAAAGATTCACCACAAATTAGTATGAAAGACATGACATTACAACCAAGCCCTGGCAGGCCAGTGAGCGATGCTCAAGCTAGTTTTGGGGGGGAGGGCCACAAATCCCTCAATGAATCTAATAAGCTGCTGGAGAGATGGTCTAGTGATTAAGGGCATTGGCCTCTCCTCCAGAGGACCTAAGTTCGATTCCCAGCACCCACATGGTGGCTTACAACCATCTGTAACTCCAGTTCCAGGATATCCAGCACCCTCTTCTGGCCGGTGCAGGCACTGGCATTCACATAGTGCTCAGACTTACATATAGGCAAAATGTCCACATTCATAAAATAATTTTTTAAAACATTCAGAAAAATCAGTCATGGTGGTTCACCTCTGTAATCTCAACACTTGGAAGGCCGAGTCAGAAGAACTGCCTGAATTCAAAGTCAACCTGGGTTACACAGTGAGTTCTGGGCCAGCCTCCGTTATTAGAGTGAGATCCTGTCTCAGAAGACAAAACAAACAACAAAAATCCAGTGACAGCAAGGATCCACCATTAGGATTCCCAGTCCCTCTAGAGACACGCGTCTTTACACTATTGCTTTTTGCACTTACTTCTCACCTCCGCTTCTCTGTCCACAAGTGTAATCTTACATTATAATAAGTCTGGGCCAGGCATGGTGGTACATATCTGTAATCCCAACATTCAGGAGGTGGAAACAGTCAGGCTTACATGAGACTCTGTCTCAATAAACAAACAAAAACTGTGGAGCATGGTAGCACATGGACACAGGTAAGTGAAGCCAGTCTAGTCTACATAATAAATTCCAGGCCAGCCAGAACTACATAGCCAGAACTTGTCTCAAATTAATAATAATAATAATAAAAATGAATGAATATAAGAGAAAACTCAAGTTTTTCTCCTGAAGACTCTGGGCTGTGAGACCTCTGTGGTGCCCAACTGCATTGCTGCCCACCTAGTCCAAGGTCACCATTCTGCAGCCAGAATGAGATGATGCTCAACACTCTCGCTAGTAGCTGAGGTCACCATTCTGGTAGCAGTTCCTACCTCTGTTTCTGTCATTTCTGCCACAATCTCATCTTCTTTAAAAATTCGGATGTCAAAATCTTCAGATCCAACAAGAAGCTGAAAAAGGGAAGGGAAGGTCATAGGATCATAGTCTAAGGTGTAAACACAGCAGTGTTTCATAAATAGAAAAAAGCCCTTTCTTTGCAGTTATTGCTACCTTCCAGTTCCAGCCCTCTAGAAATCCAGTGCTCAAGGGGCTGTAACTGATTTGGCCAGGAGAGGAAAAGCGGCTCTTCACAGCTAATCCCACAGTGCGGGGACAAGCTGCCAGGACAAGCTCCTTCCCTGAGTCAGCAGCGCCCCCTGCTGCCAAGGGAAGCCTGCTGTGCTCAGGCTGTGTGCCTACAAGAATGTACCCCTTGGTAAATGCATGAATGTCCCACCTGTCCAGGATCACCCATCCACGCCACACAGGTGATGGGGGACTTATTTCTAGAAGTAGAATGCTGCCACTTTACTGACGTAGAAGGGGTCTGTGGGGGCACGTGCTGTATTAAAATAGCATCAGGAAAACCAGGCCTGAGAGCTTATTGGACCTATCAGACTGAAGGAAGGGTGCAGCTTCTTCACCTGGACCCCACCAAGAGTTGGGCACTTAACCCTGCTATGGCACACAGTGACCTGTTATGTTCCTGACTATCTGGGGGCTTCGGCTTAGCTAAATCCCTGATCTCGATGTGGTCTTCTCAATCTGCCACCCACCTGTTCACCGCCCAGCCCTGGTCATGACCTTCACTTCTGCAGCCTCCTCTGCAGCTGCACTCTGACTCTACAGCTGGACACAGACAAACAGGCAGCACAGTGGTAGCAGCTGCTGCAGAAGTTCCTGCATTGGCCTCGCTTCCCCAGGTGACAGACTATTCAAATCTGTTAGCGCCCCTACCTCTCAGGCCTTTAGGCCCCTGTAGCCACACTATAACCTACATATTCACATATGATTTATAGCTTCGCTGTGCTGTCCGATGTGTGACCTAAGGGCAACACTAGCACTTACAACTGGAGTAAAACAAGTCTGTTTGCCTCAGCCAGGGTTAGCAAGGAAAGCAGGGCCACCTGAAAACTGCTGCCAACAAAAACGTTGGCATTCTGTATTTACTGCTACTTAATGATTCCTGGTATTGTGGAACGACACAAACCTATTTTCGTCTATGTTTTGGACATAGTACACTCACAGCAAAGCCCTGTCTCAAACACCAGAGCCTAGTGTCCACAGAAAGTGGGCTAATTAGGGACCAGGAGACACCACACATAAAACTCCTCAAGGATCTGAGCTCTAGGGGTCTTCCTTATATAATATAGAATTATCAGAATGTCAAAAGAAATCATTTTGTCAGCCAAAATTGAAAGTGATTTAAGGCTCCAAAGCGTCAGAAGCAGTTTATAAGATTATGAATATAACAGTGGTCTCATGCACCTTTGCCTTCCCTCCTCCGACGTCTCAGAGACACAGACAGTGAGAGGAGGAAGAGGAGGAAGAGCAGAGATGAATGAGGAGGGAAAAGAGGGGGGAAGGGTGGGGGAAAGAGCTAGGGAGAGAGACCAGTTAGCTCATGTAAAAACAGCCATGAGAAGCTAACGTCGCTGTCATAAGAAAACATATTCAGCTGCTTGGCCTCACACCTCTGTCTTCCCATCACCATCAAAGTCACACAAAGCCAGGGAGTGAACATTGTCTCCAGTCACCTGAAAATAAAACAAGTAGTCATTAATAAATCATCCTTTTCATTTCATCCAAAATACCAACTTCATGAAGGGAAGGCTTACATAAGCTACCAGTGAGTTCTCAATGTTACCCATACAGATAATATGCATATTATCCTGTCTTTAAATTATTGTCTTTTGTGTGTATATATACATTGTGCATATTCTATATCCTTGTGTGGGTATGAGTACACATATAATGTGCATGTATGCCTAGGGATGTCACAACAACCTCAGGTGTCTCCCTCAGGAACTCTATCTGCTTCCTTAAAGACAGGGTCTCTCACTGGCCTGTAGTTCCCAACTGGATTAGACTGGACGGCCAGTAAACCCCAGGAATCCTCCTGTATCCACCTCCTCGGTGCTGAGATACAGGTGCAGGCAGCTAGCTCAACATTTCTGTGTGGGTTCTGAAGACTGACCTCAGGTCTTCTTGCTTGAGGGGGGTACTCTAACAATGGAGCCATCTTCCCAGCCCTATTAATCCATTTGTTTCTTTGAAAATATTATTCAATGTGATCAGTAGTTTAAAAAAAATCTAGAGAAAATTAAAAGTGAAAATGCTTAAGAGTACCAAAATGTTTAGTTCTTCGTACCGTCCAAAAGAGATCATTTCCTTCATGATCAAAACCCTGAAGAGCACAGTTGCCACCGATGATTGCAAGAGGGGAGGCAATGTCTCCCAGCGTCCCCAGCACAATGGCATTTGCCCCATCTGCTACCTAAGAAGGAAAGGCAGGACACAGTGACATGCGGGCACACCGAGGGTGAGGCTATCAGTGCTTCCTCCAGGTGCTCAACTGACTCTGCCCTCAGAGGGCAGCGAGGCTTCTCCTGGGCCCACACTGTGACCTGGGCAGAACTAGCTGGAATCCCAGCACATGCTGAGCCCAGTTCCCACACTAAATGGCTACAACACATGGTTCTGGTAATCCAGGGCTCTCCAGGACTTCTGGGGGCGCTGGTCATCTCCCAATGACCAAGGCATGCACCTTTAAATACCCAAGTTCTGAAATAAATTTACCCCCTTTAGATAGAAATCTTTTTGAACCATCACACCTAGCATTATATAATCGTTAAGCACGAAACATTTAAATATGTGTGAGCATGTGTGCAAATATATCATAAATTACATATGTATATAATTATACATAGATATAAAAAAATTGGTTATCAAAAAAGGAAATAGGAGGAACTAGAACGGCTAAACTGAATGGACCACTCACTGAGAAATAAAGGGAAGCAGTTGGAGGGCAGACGGGGAGCTGAGTGGGAAGGAGAACAATCAAGAACACACAGGATGAAACCCAATACACTGTATGCTAACCTAAAAAGATTTTTAAAAATATATGTGTGTGGAATGTTATTTTAACTATGTAAAGATGTGTTACATTTGTTTATGCTGTATTTGTTTAATTATGTAAAGATGTGTTGCATTTGTTTCACCTTGCCTGCCCAAGGCACCTGACTGATCTAATAAAAAGCAGAATGGCCAATAGTTAGGCAGTAGAGGGATAGGTGGGGCTGGCAGGCAGAGAGAATAAGTAGGTGGGAGAACAAGAGAAGAGAGAGAACAAGGGAGAAAGAGAGGAAGGTGCTTGGGGCCAGGCAGACACCAGCCAACCAGACACAGTAGGACGAATGGAATGAATGAAAGGTAAAAGGCCCTGAGGCAAAATGTAGATGATAAGAAACAAGTTAAGTTAAAGGGAAAAAAAAGTTAGCCAGAAACAAACATAAGCTAATATTAAGTCTCCATGTTTTTATTTGGGAGCTGGCTGGTGGCCCAAAAGAAAGCCTGCACCTGTGTCTCAGCTAAGCACAAGGCTGAGACAGGATTGCCTGATCCCTGGAGCCTGAAATCAGCAAATACATCAAGACCCTGTCTCAAACAACAAACAGATAAATAGATAGGTAGATAGACCGATAGATAAACAAGCAGGAGGGGGAATAGGAGGAGAAAGGTCTTTGGCTTCACAATTACACTTCTGGCTTTTAATTTTTTTAAGATTTGTTTATTTTGTTTATGTATGTTTGTCTGAATAAGTGCATGTGGAGTCTGCAGACACCAGAAGGTTGTAGCTCATAACTATTGATCCAGGAGATCCAACACCCTCTCCTGGTACTCAAGAGCACCAGGCATGTAAGTGGTGCATAGACATACATACACGTACACCCATACACATAAAACAGTAATAATAATAATAAACAACTTTTTAAAGAAAGCTAGCTAAGCATGATCTCACGAGAGCCAGAAAGCAGCTTTTCTCCAGAGTTCCTGCCCTCACTTCCTGCAATAATGGACTATAACCTATAAGCTGAAATAAGCCCTTCCCCACCCAAATTGCTGGTCATGGTGTTTATCAGGAGCAACAGAATTACAAGAAGACACAGTAGCTAGCAGTGGTGGTGTACCCCTTTAATACCAGGAGGCAGAGGCAGGTAATCTCTGTGAGTTCGAGGCCAGCCTGATCTACAGAGTGAGTTCCAGGACAGCCAATACACAGTAATTTCAAATAAAGACATTAACAGTATATTTTGGGTTTTCTTTTGTTGAAACAGCATCTTGCTTTGTAGCCCAGACTGGCCTTAAACATAGTCCAGGCTAGGCTAGCTTCAAACTCAAAATCCTCCTCACTCAGTTCCAGAGTTACAAACTTATACTACCTATGCCTGGATGAAAGATCACCCAAAATAGCTAGGGAAAAGACTGTCCATTAACTCATAAATGAATGAAGGAATGGAATCCAGTATATACATATAATGACACATTATTCTACCATAAGAAGGAATGAAGAAAAACTAACACATGGTACAAATGGGCCAGCCTGGAAAACATGCTGGGAAAAGCAAGTCAACACAAAACCATACTCATGAAAACAGACTACTGGATGCCTAAGGCCAGAAGCTAAAGGGAACATGGGGGTGCCTGTGTTGGAACTTGGAGTTTCTTTTGGACGTGATAAAATGTTTAAAACTGATTGTAGCAAATATTCCAAAACTCTAAAAAGTTTCAAACTAATTTATAGGGCATGTTAGATAAATTATATAGTACCTTAATTATATTTTAATATAGGAAAAATAAAAACCTACATGTATATACCATGATTTCATTTTGTAAGAAAATTAGTTTTTCCCTAGCTGAGGCACTATGGACCATTGTTGCTGCTGGGGGTGGGAAAGCCAATTTTCCTTGGGGTTGTCCATCTTCCAGTGGATGGTCCCACACCAATGCACATATTCACAGCTTTAATTGAACTCAAGTGTGTCATTTAAAAAATAGAGGACAAAGGGGGCTGGAGAGATGGCTCAGTGGTTAAGAGCATTGACTGCTCTTCCAGAGGTCCTGAGTTCAATTCCCAGCAACCATATGGTGGCTCACAACCACCGGTGATAAGATCTGGTGCCAACTTCTGTCTGTAGGGACACATGCAGACAGACCATTGTATACATAATAAAAATAAAATAAATCTTTAAAAAATAAAAAAAATAGAGGACAAAAAAATAGGGAATATGAAGTTGGGAGGGAGATGGGTGGTGAGGTCAGAGGGAAGCAGAGGATGGATATGATCAAAATATATTGTATAAACGAAGAAATTTTCAAAAAAATAAATAAAAAGTATTTTAAAAGAACTTTTTAAATTTTTACTCATATATACTTATTAAAAATGAATGAAGAAGCAAAGTGGTAGTGGCACATGCCTTTAATCCCAGCATTCAGCAAGAGGAGGCAGGTGGGTCTCTGTGAGTTTGAAGCCAGCCTGGTCTACAGAGTGAGTTCCAGGACAGGCTACAAAGCAACACAGAGAAATCCTGCTCAAAAACAAAACAAAACAAAACAAAAAAAACCAAAAAACCAAACAAATAAACAAAAAAAGGAAGAATGAATAAAGTGGAACCAGGCATAGCTGGTCTATGTCTACAATCCCAACACTCAGAAGACTGAAGAAGGAGGATCACAAGTTCAAGAGCAGCCTGGGCAACAGTGAGACCTAATCTATACACACACACACACACACACACACACACACACACACACAAATCTGGATGGATAAATTCGAATGCTGTTTGCTTATAGATGCGTTTTAAAAAAATATTTCTTCACTATCTTTCCTATAATAAAGAGAGAGCTTAGGCATTAAAGGTGCAGCAGCTTGTAGATAGCAGACTGCAGGAAGACCACCCAACAAGCTGTGGTGCTTACGGCAAGGCCGCCAGAGACCTGTTTGCTGGATTCCCAATATCCTGACAGATGGTGTCACATACACTCTTGACTGTCACCAAACGTCTAACAACCATAACTCAACAAGTAGACTACATGTGCACCAAACAGAAGTGAAGCCGAGTTCCCCACTATAACCACAAAGAAGACACTGCAACAAACGACTTCAAAGTGACAAAGGCTGGCAACAGCAGCTCAGCGACAGAATGAAGGAGCAGAGCAAACTCCATTTTGAGAAAGCATTCCATTTTAGACGGGACCCAATGGGGGTGTGTGTGAATGCAGCCCAGCAATGTCATAAACACTTCCAAGAAACTGTGCCTGCCCTGGTGAAAGTGACCCACCAGGGTGTCCAAACAGCATCTGCTTGCTTTAAAGGTCCTTGTAGGTATCTGATTAACTGCTGTTTTAACATTCTTTTTTGCTGACAGTCACTGTTTTGAAATTCCCCTATACCCCTCTACCCCAACCAACTAATTCAAAGCTGTATACTTTTACCCAATCCCAACATGCCCAGGGTTATGCCACCCTGCTTGTGGTTTTCCCTTTAAAACCCCTCACCCTGAAGGCTCAGGCTGCTCTCCCCCACCGTGTCAGAATGTTGGATTATGGTCTGAGTTAGCTAACTTGTAATCAATAAACTGCAGTGTGTTTGCATTGGATACCAGCTCTGTGGTGGTCTTGTTTGGGGGTCCTGTGATACGGGCATAACAGAACACTTAGCTGATATGCACACCCGAGGCTCTGAGTTCAATGCCCAACACCACAATCAACAAAAAGCTTCTTGTCTGACAAAAAAAAAAAAAAAAGAACAAACCCACAAACCTATGGGCATTAAACAGGTAATGGGGACTTGATGGTTAAAGGGGGTATACTTGCCTCTCTGTAGAACAAATCTGAATTATTGTAGATATCATAAGCCAAAAGATTGGTCTGTGTTCCCACTAAAAGAGTATCATAGCCAAGCTCAGGGTTCAAGACCCCTGCAGTCAGGCAGCTGACTGTCTGGTTAATGTTGAGGAGTGAAATATCAGATTCCAGGGGGCTCTGGAAGACTCTGGATGCACTGAAATGCTGGCTCCGTGTATGAGGATTATGAATAAAAACCTGAAAAACAAAAAAGTCACATTCCCTTAAGACATCCAAAAATGCCAAATTCACATCATACGCTTTGAAAAATTGGTTAGTAGATTCCAACAATAACAAGAAGTCACCTTAATCTATAGAGCTTAAGTTAATCAGGCAAGGCCAGGCCTGGTGGTGCATGCCTTTAATCCCAGCACTCAGGAGGCAGAGGCAGGTGGACCTCTATGAGTTTGAGGCTAGCCTCGTCTACAGACTGAGTTCCAAGACAGCAAGGTCTGACAGCAAGGGTTCCTAGAGAGACCCTGTCTCAGAAACAAAGAAAAGATACTCATACACAGCTCTGTGGGTTGCCAACTTCCAGTCACAGACTGGAATGATGGAAATCCAGGGGTTCTCAGCCCTGCCATGAAAGTGAAGGGCAGGCCCCAGCTGTTGCTCATGAGGGCTGCACATGTGCTCTCCAACCAGCAGGGCGCAGAGGGTGCAGACACATCCTTCGCTAGTGTTAAGCACAGAAGACTGATACCAGCTTCAGTGATGATATCATCACCTGATCACAGGAACCAGCAAAGCACTTCCCACAGCATCTTCCACACCAGCCCCTAATCGATTCCCTTCCTAGCCCTTCAAATAGTCCATGAGTTTAATGTGCTTTACGAGCTTAAAATTCATCATATAAATCAAATTCTTGGAGATTGTTCCATAATCTCCACTAGTAAGACCAAGAATTAAAATAAAATTAGTCCCAAATACAGAAATTCAACAGTTTTGACTATCATAAATTGGCTTATCTGAGTGACTTCATACATCATTTAACTTCCCTGAGAAGATGAAGTCTCAGGTGCCAGGTACAGGTGGGGAATCTTAAATATCAGAATAGCTGCGGCGTCCACAGAGCTGCACTGAAAGGAGAAGGTGGTGTTTTTACTAATGTGTATGTGTATGGGCACCCGCAGAGGCCAAAAGAATGCACTGGGTCTCCTAAAGCTGGAGCTGACGATGTGGGTGCTGGGGACCAAACTCCAAATCTCTGTAAGAACAGGAAAATTATTAGCCCTCAAGCCACCTCTCCAGCTCCCTCTCACTGACAGAATTTCTATTAT
Source organism: Ondatra zibethicus (assembly GCA_004026605.1). Taxonomy (NCBI): domain Eukaryota; kingdom Metazoa; phylum Chordata; class Mammalia; order Rodentia; family Cricetidae; genus Ondatra; species Ondatra zibethicus. The sequence continues at coordinate 113,549 of PVIU01003672.1, forward strand.
CTTAAAAACAAAACAAAAACCCACCAACTTGAAAGGATCATCACTACTGAATCCTGGGAAATCCCTGGGCCTTAATTTTAAATATTCCATTCCTTTAGTATAAATAAAGCATTATTTTTACATTATTAACCTACACAAATTAGTTTAAGAAAAAATAATATTGTAAAAAAATATGGGGCCAGCAAGATAGCTCAATAGTAAGGGAGCTTGCCACCAACCCAGCATTTGATCCCAAGGACCCACGTGGTGAGAGAGAAGTGACTCCCACAGAGAACCAACTTCCTCTGACCTGCATACACACTGTGGCACTGCGCGCACGCGCGCACACACACACACACACACACACACTAATTTAAAATGTATTCATGTAAGCATGAAGAAAACGTGTGTGGCAATTGAACACTGTTCCCTCATCTGTGTGATACTTTACCAGCTGATAAACAACAGCTGCACTTGGCTTACATGGGGTCAGAAGGACGGAAGCCCTAACTGTGAGTGACAGGGCTGAGACAAGCCAGGACGCCCAGACCAGCAGTGGCATGAGTCACCACTCACACTTCTGTGACAGCTCTGCACAGAGGAATTCTTAGACTCTTCTGGAAAGTAGGCATTGAGACAAAACAGAAGGGAAGTAACTCGTGCACCCCAGAGACTGGGATGAGAGTCAAGTTTTTGCCAAAACAAGAAACCCTGGAGTCACACTGTTTCTGGTCCCTTCTGCACGCAGAAAGAGTCTCTAAAGGAGGCCTCCTGTTCCTTCAACTGCATGATGAACAGACATTTTCTCCCAAAGGAATGGCTGTATGTGACAGCATTGTCCTAGCTGACACACTGGTGATCTAAATCACTGATTCACCACCTCTATAGTGAGAGAAAAGATGTCCCTGAGGAAAAAACACCAATGTGCATAACATTAAGCAAGGTGACCCAAACTCTGAAAGACTGTATGTTCTCCCTTATATGTGGATCCTACCTTGTAATGTATGTATGTAAACAGGTGTAAGTGGGGGTATAGACTAAAATTTAGAAAGGATATCAACAGAGAATGTTAGATGGTAAGAAAGGGCAAAATGCAGGCAACCAAAAAACAAAACAAAAACCCATACCTGTGTGTGTATGTGGGGGAACCTGTGAATTCACTTTTCTTTGTACTGAATTAGCAAGAACCATTTTTACATTGCAAAAGAGTTCAATACGTGTTTGTCCTTTGAGGCCATGACTGGGCCTGCTTTAAATTCCACTGCCATTAGTGCAGTTGGAACAGGGCATGACAAGTCATGGGATAGTCACTGAATACATCCACTGCAGTGGCCCACCCAGAAAAAGTCCTCTTTTGATTTTTCTTGTTGTGACCTGAAATTTTTCCCTTTTGACTTCTATTTAAAGCTATATCGGGGCTGGAGAAGTGGCTCAGTGGTTAAGGGCACTAGCTGCTCTTACAGAGGTCCTGAGTTCAACTCCCATTACCGACATGGTGGCTCACAACCATCTATAACAAGATCTGGTGCCCTCTTCTGGCGTGCAGGTGTACACACAGGAAGAACTCTATACATAATAAATAAGCCTAAAAAAAAAAACCAACTACAAACAACCCCCCCCCAAACCGCAAACAAACACACACACAAAAATTCACGTTTAAAAAGCCGGGCAGTGATGGTGCACACCTTTAATCCCAGCACTCGGGAGGCAGAGGCAGGCAGATCTCTATGAGTTCAAGGCCATCCTGGTCTACGAGAGCTAGTTCCAGGACAGAGGACAGGCTCCAAAGCCACAGAGAAACCCTGTCTCAAAAAACAAACAAACAAACAAAAAAGCTACATCAGAACCACTCTATTAGTGTTATTCAATATGTAAACTGTATTGCTATACATAAAGTAAAAAACAAACAATAGGGGGCTGGAGAGATGGCTCAGTGATTAAGAGCACTGCCTGTTCTTCCAAAGGTCCTGAGTTCAATTCCCAGCAACCACATGGTGGCTCACAACCATCTGTAATGGGATCTGGTGCCCTCTTCTGGCCTGCAGGTATACATGCAGACAGAATACTGTACACATAATAAATAAATCTTTAAAAAAAACAATAAAAATACTAAAGAAATTTCTTTCTAAAATCTCCTTATCAGAACTGATGTTAAGACCCTACCCTTGAAGACAGCATTTACATATGGCATCAAACATGAAGTCAAGATGGTGCCTAATGAGAAGCTTCACCCTACTGCCTGGCATTCATGGTACTGGAAAGTGTTCTGCACCATGCCAGAGGAGAAAGGAAGCCATCAAACCAGTCACAAGCCCTGCAATCTACAAAGGGGACCTGCCTGAAGAGATGCCAGTGCAATAGAAGCACAAACACAGTGGGAGTAACCACCATCTGCTGACTGGATTAAAGACCTACCCCAAGCAATAGAACGCATCCATGCCCAACACTGCTCAAGTGGCCAAAAACCTGAGACAAGACTGGATAGGCCAGGCCTAAGGCAGCGGTTCTCAACCTGCGGGTTGCAACCCCTCTGGGGGTCAAAAGACTCTTTCACAGGGGTCACATATCAGATATTTACATTACAATTCATAACGGTAACAAAATTACCATTATGAAGTAGCAATAAAAATAATTTTATTGTTGGGGGTCACCACAACATGAGGAATTGTACTAAAGGGTCACAGCATTAAGAAGGTTGAGAACCTTCTTACCTAAGGAAAAACCAAATACTATTGTTCCACTAAAGGAACGTAACAACAAAATGACTTCTAATAATATTCTGCTATACCCATAGTTCAGGGCCTCACTCAGTCATCATCAGAGAAACTTTTTCTTGAAGTAGATGGGAACAAATACAGACTCACAACTGGACAATACAGAGAGACTGAGAGATTTTGGAACATTCAGTCCTAAGTAGATGCCTTCATCAAATCTTCCCCTGAGGGCCCAGGAGCTATGCAGAAGAGGCAGTGAAAAGTTTGCTAAAAGCCAAAGGGAATGGATGATCCCAAAGACACAGCATCCTCCAGACACAACACGACTGATGCACACACAAACTCAGAGACTACGGCAGCATGGACAGGACCTGCACAAGTTCAAGCCAGATGGGGTCTCAGGGCTGAGAGTATGAAGTGGACACTGGTTCACACCCTTAACCAAGAAGTTATCTGCAATTGGTACCCACTTGCAAAAGAAAAAATAGCTTTCTCTGCTGGAGTCCCACTAGGTATAGTAATCCACACTTGAGTGTAGACTCATGTCCAGGAGTAGGTGGTTAACAAAACAAATTCAATGACAGTTTTGCAGACTTTTGTCTTGTATTGCTTTGTGTGAACATTTTTTGTCTTACTGTTTTCGTTTGTTCTGTTTTGTTTTGCTTTTGTAGTTTGGGGTGTGTGTGTGCTTGTTTTTTGTTTTTTTTTAAGGAGGTAAAGAGCATGGAGTTGGGTGGGTGGGGAGGTGGGGAGGATCAGTGAGGAATTGGGGAAGGGGAAAGCATGATTATAATATATAGTATGAAAATTTTTCAACCAATAAAACATCCTTGTCAGGCAGAGTCAGGGTATGGATGTAACGATGAGATGCGGTATCATTGGGCAGAACAGGCTTTAGCATCACCTGGGAGAGTCTGCTCTAGTTTTATCCGATTTGCAGTGCTAAGGATTGACCACGCTAGGCACGCTCTCTGCCAGGGAGCTACCTTCTAGCCCTTTTCCATTGTTGAGACAGGGTCTTGCTCTATAGCCCAGGCCAATCTTCAACTTGCAGCCCTACCTCTGCCTTCCGAGTATCCAAGGATGCAGGCCTGTGCCACCAGGCCCAGCTACATTGTGGTTGTTTTTTTTTTTTTTTTAAGATTTATTTATTTATAATGTATACAGCATTCTGTCTGGATGTATGCCTGCAGGCCAGAAGAGGGAGCCAGATCTCATTATAGATGGTTGTGAGCCATCATGTGGTTGCTGGGAATTGAACTCAGGACCTCTGGAAGAGCAGCCAGTGCTCTTAACCTCTGAGCCATCTCTCCAGCCCTGCATTGTGTTTTGGTTTTTTTGGGGGGGGAATTTGTTTGGTTGTTTGGTCTGAGTTTTGCTTGTTTGGTTAGTTTTGGTTTTTTATTTTGCTGACCCAGACTAGCCCCCAACTTTTGATAATCCTCCTGTCTCTGCCTCCAAGTGTACTGGCATATACCACCACACCCAGCTGGAATGCTTGTTTTTTAAAGAATACACTTACATTTTATAAGGATCATAAAATGTTACTAATTTTTTTAAAAAAATTATTAGTGTGTACATGCAACCCGGCATGTATATGGAGATCAAACGACAATTTGTGGATTTCATTCTCTCCTACCATGTGAGTTCCAGGGATCAAACCTCTACCTGCTGAGCCACTTCACCAGTGAACCAATTTCCTGATTTTTGGTCTCACCTGCCCAGATGAAACCACCAGTATGACTGGTCCAGTAGGGCTTCCGCAGTCATTTCTGCTCGATGTTGTAAGTGCTGATTTGATGTTACCTTTGTTTGCTCTCGTGGTCAGGCTGCTTCAGTCACTTCTGCTGGTGCTGCGCACTCCTGATTTGATGACGTTTTGCAGTCTATCTGCTGCTCCCTACCTGTCTGCTGTCTACTAATTTTTCCTCTATTTTGCTTGCTACATGCTTTAATTCACTCCTTTCAATCTGAACATACACTATCATAGGTCATTCTCTGCACAATACAGAACAAAAGGCAAAACAAACAAAAACATGCAAACAAGGCTCCTGGCTACTTCCTGGCCTCAGCCATTCCACTCCAGCCCATCTCCTTGTATTCTGGTTCACACCAACACCTTTGCACTGATTGATGCTTCTGCCTTCAAGGCAGTCAGCCCAAATGGCTACAAGCTTGTTTTGTTTCCTCCAAACCTCTGAACAAATCTTACCAGAGGCTGTGTCGTGTGATCACTCTCTCTCAATCAGCAAGCACTTACTATTCTTTTCTGTTAAGAACCCACATAGTATGTATAAAATTTATACATGTGTAAAATGCATATATCAATGTGTCTATAACATATACAGTTCATATCATATTACATATTCTAACACAATACACCATGCACATATCACATACACACTGTCTGACACTCAGATGTTAGCTCCAGAGGTGAAACTTCATTTCTCACAGCATCTGCAGAGTTAAGAGAAGAACCCAGGACAGGATAAAACCTCAAATTAGGATCTAGGTCAGTGGTTCCCAACCTTCCTGATGCAGCAACCCTCTAACACAGTTCCTCATGTTGTGGTGAACCCCCAACCATTGCTACTTCTTAACTGTAAATTTGCTGTTATGAATTATAATGTAAATATCTGGATATGTGACCCCACAAATGGGTCGTGACCCACAGGTTGAAATGGCTAGGCTAAGGTAACACCAATGGGATATCCTCAGCCTGTTATATTGCTGCTGTGCTCCTATCCATGAATATATATGTGTGAACATGAATCTGTTCTGAACGTCTGTCAGTACCTGGGACGGGGCAGCACTAGATATTGAACCAGGGGTGTTGAGTATGTTAGACAAGCATTCTACCACTGAGTTACGTCATCGGCCTTTTTTTTTTTTTGAGACATGGTTTCTCTGTGTAGTTTTGGTGCCTGTCCTAGAACTAGCTCTTGTAGACCAGGCTGGCTTCGAACTCACAGAGATCTGCCTGTCTCTGCCTCCCAAGTGCTGGGATTAAAGGTGTGTGCCACCACCACCCAGCATCATCAGCCTCTTTAATATTATTAAATATTATTTATTGCATTATTTTCTTATGTGTGTGTTCAGGCTCCATGACTCACAAGTGGAGGTCAGATAACTTACAGGAGTCAGTAGGTTCTTTTATCCAATAAGGACTCTCCCACCTTCTCACCTTTTCTAAATTTTAATTTTGAGACGAGGTCTCCCTATGTAGCCCAGGTGTACTGGCTGGTTTTGCATGTCAACTTGACACAAGCTAGAAGCGTCAGAGAAGAAGGAACCTCAGCTGAGGAAATGCCTCCCTGAGATCCAGCTGTAAGGCATTTTCTCATTTCTCACTTAATGATCCATGGGGGAGAGCCCAGTCCATGGTGGGTGGTGCCATCCCTGAGCTGTTGGTCCTGGATTCTAAAATAAGGTGGGCTGAGCAAGCCGTGGGAAGCAAGTCAGTAAGCAGCTCCCCTCCATGGCCTCTGCATCAGCTCCTGCCTCTGAGATGCTGTCCTGTTTGAGTTCCTGTCCTGACTTCCTTCAGTGATGAACAGCGATGTGGGAGTGTAAGCCAGATAAAACCTTTGCTCCCCAACTTGTTTTTTGGTCATGGTGTTTTGGCGCAGCATTAGAAACCCTAGCTAAGACACCAGGCTAGCTTTTGAATTTATGGTCCCAACCTCCTGAGTAGCTGGAGTAACAACTATGTACCACTATATCAGGTTTGTTAGTGCCTCTTGACTACAGCATCAAATATCAGGCCCAATGCTCAGCACTTTACTTCATTATATCAGTTAATGAAATCACAACTCACCTAAATGAATCATTACACTCCAGCTACATATCCCAAGGCATGGCATATAATGTAGCATGCAACATACATGGAAGTGCCTTGAAAACACATCCCACCTGGGTCCGACAAAATACTTTCAATCTCACTTCCACAACCTTTTGCCTTTTCTCAAACTGGGTCTCGCTCTGTAGCCCAAGCTGATCTCAAACTGGTGGCAATCCTCCTGCCTCAGTTTCTCGTATTGGGATTACAGGTGTAAGCTACCGCATACAGCTTCCTTTCCAGAACTTTCTTCTGGAGCAATCCCGACACTAACTTAAACTTCTCTGAACTATTTCTAATCAGTGCAGTTGGAATAAAAGAAAGAAAATAACAGCAGCGAACAATTAGTGACTGCTTCCCATACATCGTATTGTTACTGCTATTTGTCCAACGCTGAAGATTATGAAATTAGAGGTCAGTAAAGCAAGAATCCACTATGCCTGTACCACACTAGTATTTTTGGCTGTGTAGCAGTGATGCTGACAGAATTAATGCATAAGGCTTTGTATCTGTTAGAAGTTGAATTTTGGAGGTCCCTATAGCCCTTGTAGTTTGTGCACTCCTCCATCAATACACAGGGCCTTGACCTGCCTTGTCATTTAACAAACATATCTGCATTTGACACTTCTTGCATGCTAGATTTTGTGGATTCAGCAATGGTCAATACTTTTAGGAAGCAGATAGAAGTACTAAACGTTTGTTAAATGATCTTTTATTGCTGTGTCTCTGATATCCTATCCTAGTATGTGGCTCTTAGTAACTATTTAGTGAATACTTAAGTTATGGAGGAAAATCTGAAAGTATGTAATCAAGGACTAAAAGTACAATCTGAATTTAACGTTGGGATGTGTGTAGTCTTTTTCCCCTCTCTCTCTCCCTCTCCCTGTAAAAGAGGCAAATATGGAAGAGTCTCCATGCACCAAGCAGACGCTCTGGGCAGGAATTTGGAGTCAACAATCACTAGCCAAGCTCTCCTCCTCCTCGAGCCTTCTCTACCCTAAGCTCCTGATCTATTCTCAATATTGTCCAACACTAAGAACTTGGCCATAAGAAACGTCACTACTTCGAAGCTGTTCCTCTGGAATACCAGAGTGATAGGCCTGAGACCAACGACAGCGGCGACCGGTTGCTAGGCAATGAGTGCTGGGGGGCGGGGCAGCGTGAGGGGCGTGATCTGGATGCCGGCGGTGTTCGGGTGGGACCGGTTACCTTGCCCGCTTGGGTGGCTGCCGCCAAGCACGGGTGAGTCCCGTCGTATCGCCCTATGGCCACCATACGGGGGCTGATTTTGTGGCGCAGTTTCAGGGTGAACACGGGCAGCAGCATGATGGCGGCACCTGGGAGCTGAAGGCAGGCGCCCGATGCAGGTGCAGTGCAGGCCGGTCGCTTGGCAGCGGGTGAGGGGTGCAAGGACCAGACACACAGGACCCCCGAATGCCCCAGGCCCCGCGCCCGGAAAGCGCAAATGCACGACCCGAGTCGCCCTGTCTGCGCCTGCGCGAGCCCGCCCAACTGCAGAGCTGCGCTGGCCTCAACTAGCTCCTGCGACTGCGCAGTGGGCGTTGTGCCGGCTTGACCCGCGCGCTCTTTGTCGGTGGACGCAGGCCGATGCAGTGAATTAGTATTAGATGCAACCCCACGTTGGCGTTTGGGTCCCGGTGCCTGAGTCAGTGTCTCCCCAGGATTCTCTCTACCACATCAGTCAAGCTGCACCCCGTAGACCCCACACATTATGCCACCAACTCCAGAGGGTCATTCATTCAGGAACTAATAGCCTCAGCCGGCAGGTGGCTCAGTGGGTGACTCTTGATGCCAAGCCTGGTGACCTGAGTTCGAAGCAGAAAGCCAGCTCCACGTGCGTGCCGTGGGGCACACACGCATGATAAGTAAAATGCAATCTTTTAAAAAAATAACAATGAAGTGTCAACTGTGTCCCTTGCTTTAGCTGTTATGTTCAGACAAACGACAATATAACTTGAAAATAACAATCCTCACCGAAATAAAATATAAAAATGTTTTCAACTCACGTTTAAATAGTTTAGGTTTAGGCGGTGACTGTACGGCAGGAGAGACTTAGTTGAAATATCTTTCTAAACGTATATGGCCTTTCTTCTTTCCCAGCTGTAAAGCGACAATTTGCTAGGACCCTCACAAGAAAACCTATTTAAATAAATGACGTGTCTTAACCTCCGTGTACATCCTTGTGACACATGGGTCTATCATCAGAGTGCAAACCCTACTCAAGGCACTTCTGACATCACCTTATAATCTCATTTATCAAAACAAAAGGGAACAGAAGGAGCAGTAGATGTAGGGGCTAACAGGGAAGATTGCAACGAGGAGCGAGCAGATGAGAAGCATCAGCCAAAGGGAGTATGAATGAAAATAGCATAAGGAAATGTGCTAATGTGCAAGCTAGTTTTTAAAATAAGAGAATGAAAGGAGGATTTTTTGTTTTGTTTTGTTTGTTTTTCAAGACAGGATTTCTCTGTAGCTTTGGAGCCTGTCCTGGAAGTAGCTTTTGTAGACCAGGCTGGCCTCAAACTCACAGAGATCCTCCTCCTGCCTTTGCCTCCTGAGTGCTGGATTCTTAACAGCGCATTGAGGTGTTAACTTGAGAGCTAGCTACCAAGTACTCTACGTGGAGGATGCTATGATACTTAAGTGGGACTCCCCTTGCGAACCCCACATCCAAGCTCTTGGATTATTCTTTCCCTGAGCACCACTCCTCTATCTATAAAACTACTTACCAAATCCCCACTTTACTTAAAGCTATGCTCAAATTATATGTTGTGGGGTGTGTGTGTGTGTGTGTGTGTGTGTGTGTGTGTGTGTGTGTGTGTGTGTGTAGGTAGAGCCATGGGAACCAAACTCATCTCATCAGGCATGTGCTTTTTGTTGTTTTGTTTTTCGAGACACGGTTTCTCTGTGTAGCATTTGTGCCTGTCCTGGAGCTCGCTCTGTAGACTAGGCTGGCCTCGAACTCACAGAGATCCGCCTGCCTCTGCTCCCCGAGTGCTGGGATTAAAGGCGTGTGCCACCACCGCCCAGCCAGGCATCTGCTTTTACCTGCTGAGCCATCTTACTGAGCAAAATCTGAATAAACTTCAGTGCTGCTTCAGACTGTCTGGCGCTGGACTCTTGTCTGCAATGAAATCAATAACCCCATTTTCGCTTGAAGAAAGTTCTCAGGCTATTGCTGGTGGCAGAGTGGAGCTGTGTCTCTGGCCCACACCTCACGGCTAAGTGGCAAAAGGTAACCTTATTTGGAAAACAGTCTTTTTACACACATAAGTTAAAGAGCTTGAAATGAGGTCATCCTGGATTAGAGTGGCCCCTAATTCTAATGACATGTATCCTTTTAAGAGGGAGAGAAGACGGAAAGAGCCATAGGCAGCAATTGAAGATGCTTACTTGAAACTGGAGCTGCCTGAAGGCTCCAAGCCCTTGGAATTCTTCCCTAGAATGTTCGCAGGAGACATTCTCTTATTAATATCTTGATTTCAGACTTCTGGCTACATACGTGTGAGGAAATAACCTTGTTTTAAGGCATAAATGGTTGGGAATGGAGGATTGCTTGTGAACTACTGGTATACTTTTTAAATACAAACATGCATGACTGAAGAGTTGCGGCCGTTGGTTGCACACACACTTTTGAGAGCCTGCTGTGTGCCTGACAACTCTTCCAGACATTAAAGAGCAAGAAAAGATGAATCTCTCTGCTCATGGAACTAACGCAGTAGTCAGAGAAAACAAGAAATGCACAGTCGTGAGGGTAGGCACCTCAGGAAGGTTGGGAGGAGGGCGTGTGAAGGGAACACAATTCTTAGTAAGGCTATAGGGAAGAGACCTCCCTGGGAAAATGGCATTCAGACAAAGACTTAAAGTCAGTGGAGGAACTACTTCAGGGAGAAGGTTCCAGCAAAAAAAAGCGCTAAAAAATGGTGCTAAAAGTACTAAAGCCTGGAGGGTTCAGCTAGCTGCCTTCTGCAATAGGCATTTACTAATGAAAAATGAGATGAGCAGCCACCACCATCGGAGCCTGGGGAGCAGGGGACAGAGGGTCAGGAGGATGTCGGCCTGAAAGACAGGTTGATGGAGCCTGCCAGGAGCAAATGAGCCACTGGAAGGCACTGCAGTGAGAGTTGAAAGGTGAGTCCAAACTCTCCCTGGTGTCTCCATTTTATAGAGTTGTACAAATGAGCATGTTTCAAGTCCATTGGTGTGATTAGGGCTAGTTGCAATATCCTTTGGGGGATAATGTCAAAAGATTAATTTTGACTGGCTTGATGGAATGCAAGACCCAAGCCTTGGCTCTCCAGGACTCTCTAGTAGCAAACGCTTTTGAGTTCCATAAGTTCCTTCCCACCCCATCCCTACTCCCTATGGATCTCCTGCAGACTTCCGAAGACCAGGAGCATCTTCCTGGCCAGCCCACTGATGCAAACTACCCTGAATATGTTCCTCTGCATCAGAACCTACTTCATCGTATGTAATCCTTTCTCTGTAGCTCAAGGGCTGAACTTCCAAGAAGTCCTCAGTTCCCTGAACTCACTGAACTGCGTTAATTTCTGGTTGAGGTTGATAGGTCACCTCAGCTAGGGACAGCTTGAAAAGAATGAGTTTCTAGAAGGTATCATTTGAGGCCCTTCATTTTTCTGGCAAACATTTATTCAAGGTCTGCTTGTTCCAGACAGGGATATAATGGCAAGCAAGGAGGGGCATAATCTGTCCCCTTAAGGACTGTAGATCTTATAGGGTTTAAGGAATAACAGACACTAAACATGAAAACAAATAAGGTCATTTTATCTGATCATAAGGCTGATGAGCTGGGACTTGGGGAAAGCCTCTCCAAACAAATGGCATCAAGATTAAGAGCTTATAAAAGTGGCAGCTATAAGAACAGAAGGACATTAAAGATAGAGGGGACAGCAAAGACTAAGGGCCAGGCTGGGCAAGATTAGGGATATGACTGGAGCCCACTGTGTAAGAATGAGAGATGTCAGCAAGAGCCAGGCCACGATGTACTTGTAGGCTACACCAAGCTTGAGACTTCCTCTTTATTGGTCAGACAAGCCCATGCCTACTAGGTCTCCATGCAAGACTAGACTTGGACTCCATCCACTTGGCCAAGTCAGACTTCCTCTATGCATTGCCCTGGTGGCCTGTGACTTTACAATTGCTCTTCCTATCAGGACATTAAAATCCTCAGCAAGTGCACCACTAACACTTTATTGAACATTATCTAAAAGCCCTCCTAAGTACTTTACATGGATCACTTAGTTTAACCCCACTGTAACCCTATGAAGTAAGTACTGTTATACTGTTTCACAGATGACAAAAATCTTACCCATTGTCACCTTGTCTCTTCATACATTTTCATTGGTTCCCAATTGCCAACCACAGTCTGAGCTCTCTAACTGATCACAGGAAGAGCCTCAACTCTGGACCACTAATCTCTATAACCTCAACTTCTGTCTCTTGCCTCAGACCCCATCATTACTCGGATGCTATTTCAAGCTTCTCTGCCCATTTTACACCTCTGCATGGAATGTCTTTCCTCTCATTCAGAACCAATCTCTGGGACTCAAATAAAATATCGCCAGAAAGTTCTAATAGCTTCAGTCGATGCCAACCACACACACGCTTCCTTTGTGGCTGCACTGGATCCACAGCAGCCATGCCCTTTGCCATGTGGAGGGTATCTGAGTTTCTGGAACAGTCTCCATTGGGATCAGCCATGCTGCCAGGAAGACAGGCGGAATGCTGCTCTCCCTGCCAAGCACCGAGCCAGGTAGAAAGTGTAGAAGCTTCCCTCCAAAGAGAAAGCTGAACTTCTCCTGCCCACAGTCCTTAGTCCTCGCTGATTGGCTGATAGCCAGGCTGGAAGTATAGGCAGGAAAACCAGACGGGAAGTAGAGGTGGGGCAATGAGAACAGGAGTATTCTGGGAAGAAGGAAGCTCTTTCTGCAGTCCTGCCCACACCACAGAAGAAGCAGGATATGACCTGCCCCACTGAAAAAGGTACTGAGCTATGTGGCTAACACAGATAATAATAATGGGCTAATAGTGGGTTGATATAAGTTATAAGGGTTAGCGAGAAGCCTGTGCTAATGGGCCAATCAGTTTATAACTTATGGAGACTCTTTGTGTGATTTTCTTTGGGACTTGCCGGCTGTTGGAAATGGGCAGGACAGAAACACCCACAAGCCACCCCTCATGTTACAACAGTACATGCTGTTTTGTTTGTTTGATTGACTGATTTGTTTTTTTGAGACAGGTTCTCGTTATGTAGGTCTAGCTATCCAGGAACTCATAGATACCTGCAGCCTCTGCCTCCCAAGTGCTGGGATTAAAGGCCTGTCCCACGAAGGCTGAGTGTAGTAGTCACTCTTACTAACCCTTCTCTGTTTGCCAAGTGCTGGCACACACTATTTAAGTCACTGGTTCTCATGGCCCACTGTGGGTGGTACCCACCCCTGGGCAGGTGGTCCTGGGTTGTATAAAAAAAAGCAGGATGATCAAACCATGAAGAGCAAGCCAGGAGGCATCACTCCTCTATGGTTCCTGTCGCTGCTCCTGCTTGTGTTTCTGCCCTGACTTCCCTCAATGATGTACTATAATCAGGACATGGGCAGGTGGTCCTGAATGGTATATAAAGGTAGGCTGAGCATGCCAAGGGATCTGGCCAGTAAACAACATTCATCCATGACCTCTGCTTTGGTGCCTGCCTCCAGTTTCCTGCCTTGAGTTCTGGTTTCCCTCAATGACTATGACCCAGAACATATAAAACCAAATAAACCTTCTCTTCCCCAAGCTGTTTTTGGTCATGGTCTTTATCACAGCAAAAGAAAGCAAGCCAAAATGATTCTTAAGCTAATGTGTGATGCTTAAAGGGGCTCCAGAAATAGTCACTAATATTACAGCTAGGAGACTGGGCTATCTGACTGGGAATAAATTCAGCATCTTTTTTCTTTTCTTCTTTTTAGCAGATGGTATTATACCACTTTGCTTCTCAGCCCTGGGTTTGGAAAGCAAATCTAACCAGTCAAGTTCTACTAGGCTAGACCAGAACCAGAGTGTAAGATCTTGACTAACAGGAAAGGGAACGGGGCTGTAGGCAGCTCCCTCTCCTGGCCCTCACCTTGAGTTTGCACAGCATCTACACTAGACGGTGTGCAGGGGTAAAAAACGGACTTGGGATTTAGGCTAAGAGGAGACAGAGTGAGAGAGAGGTCTTACAAGACAGGAGGCTTCCAACAGCAGCAAAGCTGGCTTCACAAGGCCCGATGGAGCTGGAGAAAGATGCTGAAATTCACAGAGTGCATTCCAAGGAGGGCCATCTGGAGAGGGATTTGTATTTTGCTTTGGTATTTGAGATAGGGTCTTACTATATCGCCCTGCTAAGTTTGCACTCTTGGCAATCTTCTTGCCTTGGTCTTCCCTTAAAATAACATAATATGGGGGCTGGAGAGATGGGTCAGTGGTTAAGAGCACTGGCTGCTCTTCCAGAGGTCCTGAGTTCAATTCCCAGCAACCACATGGTAGCTCACAACCATCTGTAATGAGATCTGGTGCCCTCTTCTGGCGTGCGGGCATACATAGAGGCAGAATGTTGTATACATAATAAACAAATCAATCTTAAAAAAATAACATAATATGAAGACGGAGGCTATTATCTGGGGATAGTCCATTCCTCTTCCCATTCCCGTCACCACATAGCCTGTCTGTAAAGGAGCATACCTTTAGGTGTCCCCATACTCTTTAAGATGAGATGAGTGGACAGTTCACAATCCATGGAAGGAGAGAGGCCTGGAGACCACTGGGGCAGAGCAGGTTTTCAGGGCCAAGATCCCTGTGCTGTCCCACTTCCCCTTCAGAGGCAGCTCTCACTGGTTCCCCATCCCCCACTCTCCCTTTCTAGAAGTCTTGGTAGCTCTATGATGTATTTGCTGTGAGCCACAAGGTGTCAGTCTCTTCTCCTCTCAACTCATTTCACACATGCGTGTCAGGAAAGACATGAAACGTGCATGTTTCAGTATCACCAGCTTGTCACATAGGAAAAACAGTCACCTGTGACCAGTGGCTGGGGGGGGGCACCTATAAGAATGGTAACCACATGCCAGAATGCTGAAGTTCTTACTTGCATTATCTCTCTTAACCTCCAAACCTGTGAAATAAGCAACTTTATCACCTCTATCTTCCAGATGGAGAAACTAATGCCAACCCCAGAGCCTTCCTAGTTCACTGGTCCCAGACACACTACAGAGCAGGTAAGGAAATACCACCAATGCTGGTATTAGGTGTACCCATCCCCCACCTCAGAAACCCATCAGAACCAGGAAGGTCTGGTAGGGCCAGACAAGCAGGAGCCTTGTGGTAAATGTCAATGCCGTTGTCCACACTCCTGGTGTTCTCTTCTTATAGGAGAGTCTCAGATATGTCCTAAAAAGTTACACATCCCAATATCCAGAATGCCACATTCTCTGATATAGTATGAGCCTCTTCAAGGGCTTTGACCTAGTGAGGCTAGAGTCCACAATGTTAAGACACTCATAGCCTAAGTCTGAATAATTTCTAGATGCTAGGCAAAGTGAGAAACACATTAAAATGGAATCAGTGCTACAAACCCCAGCACAGCCAGCAGCACAGGGAAGGAACTGTTTCCCCAGCACACCCAGAGCACAGAGAAGGAACTGTTTTTAAGCTCCTTCGCTACTTTTGAACTTGTGTTTCTGGTTGTACCGTCTCCACTTGCCTCTCCAGATCCATTCCCTCCCTCCTCTGTCCCAGCCCATGCCCTGGGAAGCTGACATGACAGATGTGGTCCCTGAGGTCCCCCTGATTTGCCAGATCAGAGCATGGGAGGGCAGAAGGGTCAGAGCTTTGGTCCCTGTGTCAATGCTGATCATAGCTTAGGCAGACCTGTCTGTGCTCCTCCATCGTCAGCCTTAGCTCCCAGGAGGCCTTCTCTCAGTCCCAGCTGTAGCATTCACTGGGCTCCATGACACCACCTCCTTCTCTAAGTCCTTAGGGCCCAGGGACAATATGACAGCTCCCCTCTGTGCTACTCCCAGACGCCTACTCACTTCTGAGTTCAGCTTAGCCTGCCCATACTGCTGTGAATGCTTGTCCTGTGGGCAAGCAACAGTTTATTCTAAACATGACACTTCGGCATGAGGATCATTTTGAGCTGAATGCAGCTGAGAAAAAAAAAAAAACTATAAGAAAAGCTTTCTAGTAGAGTGTGGCAGGATACACCCATGTTCCCAGGGCGGGAAGCAAATTGTTGTAAGTTTGAACGCAGTCTGGTCCACAATCACAGACCAGCTAGTGAGATCCTAACTCTTTTTCCAGATATTACCATGGGAGGAAACTGGGCAAGGCCGTGGTCTCTCTTGGTATCATTTATAACTGAATGTTAACCCACATGCTGGCTAGTTCTTATAGTCAACTGGACACAACTAGAGTCTTCTAGGAGAAACCCTCAACTGACAACTGCCTGGATCAGATTGGCCTAGGGATTTTTGTTTGTTTCCTTTGCTGATTGATGTGGGAGGGCCCAGCCCACTGTAGGCAGTGCCACCCCTAGGCCTGTGGTCCTGGGATGCATAAAAAAAAACTGATTGAGTTCAAGATAGAGGAATCAAAGCAGTAAGCAGCCTTTCTCCCTCTGTGGTTTCTGCTTCTGCATCAACCTTCTGACTTGACTGCCTGCCTTTGCTTCCCTCAAAGGTAGATTATAAACCGTAGGATGAGATGAACCCTTTATTCTCGCGTTACTTTTGGTCATGGTGTGTCTCACAGCAGCAGAAAGAGTGAGCTAGGACAATCTACATTTAGCTCAAAATAAATTTAATTTTTAAAAATGAAAAAAACAAATATGGATATAGCTCAGTGCTAGAGCACTTGCTTAGGTTTAAGCCTAAATTACAAAAAAAAAAAAAAAAAAAAAAAAAAGAGCCAGGCGGTGGTGGCAGTCTACACAGACGGACCTTCATAACACACCTAAGAGACACATGCAATTTCAAAGCTGCAGATGAAGAGTCAGATACGGGTAAATCTATCACCCAAGTCACAGAACTCAGGCCAGAACACGGAGCACTCCAGTGACAAGAACAGGGCCTAAGATAAAAATGCTAAGAAGGGCGGAGCGGTGGTGGCACCCACCTTTAATCCCAGCACTCCGGAGGCAGAGGCAGGCGGATCTCTGTGAGCTCAAGGCCAGCCTGGTCTACAAATTGAGTTCCAGGACAGGCTCCAAAGCTACAGAGAGATGCTGTCTTCAAAGGTATAAACAAACAAGGAGCAGAGCATGGTGGAGCACGCCTTTGATCCCAGCACTGGAGGCAAAAGCAGGTGGATCTCTGAGAGTTTCCGGTAGGCCTGGTCCTCATAGTAGAGCTCCAGAACATCCAGGGCCACGCAGAAAGATCCTGTTTCAAAAAACAAAACAAACGTGAAGGGCACCAAGAAGGAAACACAGAAGGCCAGATGCCTACCATGCTAGCTAGCACCTGGGAGGTGGCGGCAGGAAGATCAGGAGTTCAAGGTCACACTTAGCTATAGAGTGAGTTCAAGGTCAGCCTGAGGTACCTAAACCCTGTCTCGAAAAGAAAAGAAAGAAGGGAAGAAGGGAAAGAAATAGGGGGAGGGAAGGGAAATAAGGGAAGGAGGAAGGGAGGGAGGGAAGGGGTAAGGTGGAAACAGGACTTAGTCAGTATGAAAAGAAGGAAGGACGATTCCACATGCATGAGGCTGCCTCTAAGCTGCTACCCATTCAAAACGTGTACTACAGAATGAGGCTGCTTCTTTCTCTGCTTAAGTTTTTCGGACTCACAGCCATAGAACTGTAACAGATGGCTGAGGTAAGAGGCTGGAAAGCAAAGACATACTTGTAGTTCAGCACCCTGCCTACACTGGTGTTAGGCAGGTTAAAGATATTCTTTTGGGGGCTGGAGAGAGATAGCTCATTGGTTAAAAAGCATTTGCTGCTCTTCCAGAGGACTGGGGTTCAATTCCCAACTTTGACATGTCCCCTCAAAACCACCTGTAACTCTAGGTCCAGATGATCCAATGCCCTCTTCAGGCTTCTGTGGGCACCGCATGCATGTGGTGCACAGACATACATGCAGACAAAACACACATATGCACAAAATTTTAAAAAGTCAGTAAGGACTAAAGAGATGATTCAGCGGTTAAGAGCATTTGTTGTTCTTGCAGAGAACCTGGATTCAATTCCCAGAACTCACATGGTGGCTCACAACCATCTGTAACTCCAGTTCCAGGGGCTCCAGCATCCTCTTCTGTATTCCCTGAGCACCAGGCACACATGTGGTACACAGATATATATATGCAGATAAAACACCCATACACATAAAATAAATCTCAATAATATTTTTTGGGGGAGGGGTTCAAGACAGGGTTTCTCTGCAGCTTTGGAGCCAGTAGTGGAACTCAATTTGTAGACCAGGCTGGTCTCGAACTCACAGAGATCCGCCTGCCTCTGCCTCCCGAGTGCTGGGATTAAAGGCGTGGGCCACCACCGCCCGGCCTCAATAATATTTTTAAATAAGTATTTATTAAAGATGAGCTCTCTAATATGTTAAACATGGGTCTTGCAACTGTTGAAAATTTGGAATGTGAGTGATTCAAATTATACCATCTGCAAGTGTAAAATATACACTGCTTATTTTTGTTTTTGTTTTGGGGTTTTGTTGTTGTTTGTTTGTTTTTTGAGACAGGGTCTCTCTACCTAGCCCGGGCTGCCCTGGAACTTACTATGCAGACCTGGCTGACATCAAACTCACCACGATCCGCCTGCTTCTGCCTCTGCCTCTGGAGTGCTGGGATCAAAGACGTGTGCCACCACCACTGGGCATCCTCCGCTGTTTAAAGAGATGGTATGAAAAACAATTTAAACCAGGTGTGATGGTTCATACTCATGATCCCAGCACTTGAAAGTTAAGACAAGAGGATTCCAAGTTTAAGAGGGAGGAGCACCCTATCTAAAAAACAAAAACAAAACACAGCAAGGGCTGGAGAGATGGATCCAAGGCTAGGAGCATCACTGGCTGTCAGAACTTGGAAACAACCTGAATGCCCCTTGACCGAAGAATGGATAAGGAAAATGTGGTACATTGACACAATAAAGTACTACACAGCAGAAAAAAAAAATCTTGAATTTTGCAGGAAAATGGATGGAGCTAGAAATCATCATTTTGAGTGAGGTAACCCAGACCCAGAAAGACAAGTCTCACATGTACTCACTCATAAGTGGTTTTTAAATGTAAAGCAAAGAAAATGAGCCCACAAATCACAGTCCCAGAGAACTTAGACAACAATGAGGACACTAAGAGAGACTTACATAGATCTAATCTACATGCAAAGTAGAAAAAGACAAGATCTCCTAGTAAATTGGGAGCATGGGGACCTTGGGGGAGGGTTGAAGGGGAAGGGAAAGGCAGGAACGGGAGCAGAGAAAAATGTAGAAAAAAAAAAAAGAGCACTGGCTATTCTTCCAAAGGACCTGGGTTCAATTCCCAGCACATGGCATCTCACAACTGTCTGTAACTCCAGTTCCAGGGGATCTGGCACCCTCACCCAGACATAAATGTAGGCAAAACCCCAATGTACATAAAAAAATAAATCTTAAAAAAATAATCAAAGCAAGTAATTTAGTGAGAAAAGACAAGATAGAAATTCTAAAAGTTCAAATAAATAAATAAATGCTTATAATTACTGAAGAGACCACAGAACTCCCAGAGTATTTTTGCTTGGAGCATCTACATCGACAGATAAATATGCTGTTCAGTTTCATTCTGTTTTTTAATCTTTTTTTTTTTGAGACAGGGTTTCTCTGTAGCTTTGGAGCCTGTCCTGGAACTCAATTTGTAGACCAGGCTGGCCTCGAACTCACAGAGATCTGCCTGCCTCTGCCTCCCGAGTGCTGGGATTAAAGGTGTGCGCCACCACTGCCCGGCATGTTTTTTTAATCATCCTTAAATTGCCTTAATCCCAGAACTCAGGAGGCAGAGGCAAGTGATCCCACCACCAAAAATATATTAAATAAATATACGAAAAGCATAAATAATTCCAAATGCAGTCCCTCTATACCCTAGAAGGCAGAGGTTGACTTTCCCACTTTTTATTGCGCAGCTGCATCTTGTGGCTTGATTCCAAGGGATATCACAACGGACAATAGAGACTTTCAAAGGGAAGAAACTGACAGACACCATTTCAACCAAGTGATTAAGGTTAACATTCCCAGGGGTAAGACATGCCAACATCGTACTCAATGTCATGATCACTAGCACAACTCCCACAGAACCTGCCTGGACAGGGAGGATGAGTCAGTCAGGGACTTATCGGTGAAGGGAGGCCACGGGAGACCTGATGCCGCATGGTGGGAAACGCACTTCATTTTTCTGCTGTTTTTTTTTTTTTTTAAACCAGATCCACTCCCCTCCAAAATCTTATCACATAAACCCAACAGGTGGACTTCACTTTAAACTCCTGACTAGTACTCATCAAAGCCTCCAAAGTCACAAAAACAAAAGAAAAAAGAAAGACTGAGAAATTGTCCCAGATGGAAGGAGACCAAGGAAGCTTGATTACCCAGCGTGGTTCTGAGCACATGACTGTGTTAGGTCAGTTTCTCACTGGGAAATCTGGTAGAGCTCAGTGTTTGATCTGTTCCAGAGCTACTTTCCGAGTTCCAACAAAGAGACCGGAGCATGGTAACACCAGGAAGGTGGGGGAGATGTCCGCAAGAAGCTGCTGTTAGAAGGCGCAGGCGTGGTAACGGAAGGAAGAGCAGGTGTAGAGGGGCATGAAGTCCTCTGAGCTTTTCTTCGCTGTTCTTGTCGTGTTGGAGGTCAAAAGGCTGTAAACAGGCTGGGCAGGCATCCTCCACTGAGCTACAGCCCTCTGCCAAAAGGAACTTTGAGGACATGATCAGAATTGCTACAGGTGGCCAAGTGGGGCTCTAGTCGCTGAGCCGTCTCGAGTCATTTTGTTGTTGCCATTGTTCTTATCCTTCTGAGTGTCTCTGGCTTTGGCATAAATTTCCGATTTTGAATGCATATGTAGTTTACATAAGTGGTGATCTTATTTTCAAGATCCGTGAACCTAGGCCCCTTAATCTTTTTGTTTAGTCAGTGAAAAGCTGCCAAGCTCACAGTAGTAAGTGGTACTGACAAGAAGGTGCGGCCGTATCAGCGCTGACAGTGACGAATCTGCTTTGCCGAAAGCTAAAGGGCGTCGAGTGATTTTGAAGTTGTAGAAGGGCAAGGTGGGATACTGTGAGCCCAGCATCATGAGGTAGAGGAACCGGCTCCTGGCCCACCCTCCCAGCAGGTTCAGATCAAAGTAGACTGCTCAGATTTGCTCCAGTTTCCAAGGAGTGTGCTCCTTGTGAGCCCCTGGGGCCATCCCTGGGTGTGACCAGCATCAGACGCTGGCTAAGAGCTGACTCAGCTTTAGTAACTACCCATTTGGTGGGAGAAGCCAATTTGTGGACACCTGTTGAGGAAGTCCCAAGTTCTTTTGCATTGATCCGGGTTCATGTAGACCTGAATGTTATATCTTCAAGGGACACAGGGATAAAAGAAATTCCAAGTTCTGTTTCCATACGCACACTATCACCAAGTAGAAGGGACCAAAGGATCACCTGCCCAAGGCACGACCTGGAACCCAGCCCCTGTGGGAACCCTTTGAACCTATACATGGTTGTTAAAACTCCTGCTTGCAATGACCACGTATCTCTTTATAGAAATGGACAGGTTGGCTGCATCACTGCTCCGCGTCAACTCTTTCAGTATTGGAAGATGTATCACCTTAAGTACCCTCGTCCCAAACACCAGCAAGTGGCCCCTTCAAGGGCTCCAGGGAGATGCACCTCATTTCTTTATTAAGGTAGCCCGATGTTACCATAATTCCAATTTTTAAACTTTAAAATTACATTCTTATGTATTTTGCATGTGCATCTGTGTGTACATGTGCCATGGCACATATGTGGCTGTTAGAGGACCACAACTTGCAGGAAGGAGCCCACTCTCTCCTTCTACCATATGAGTCTCAGGGATTGAATTTAAATTATCAGACCTGTCTGACAACAGATGCCTCGACCTACTGAGCCACCTTGATGGCACAATCTTCTTTCTTCCCCATCTCCTCTTTTGCCTCCCCTTTCTTCCTCTCCATTTTTAAATTTCATTTTATGTGTGTGGGTGTTCTGTCTGAATGTGTGTCTGAGTACAATATGGATGCCTGGTGACTGCAGAGGCCAGAAGAGGGTGCCAGGTCCTCTACTGGGGTTACAGTTGTAAGACGCCCAGGTCCCCTCCGAGAACAAGAGATTTTTTACCACTAAGTTATCTCTTCAGCCCCCCACTGACCTGGATCAGTAGGTCGTACTTCAGTGGCAGGGTCCTGAAGAGAAAAGAAAGTCTAGGGTATCAGAGATAAAGAAGATAGAAAAGATGGGCTCAGGAATTCTCGCAGAATCAAGTTTATTAAGAAGTACAGCATTGCTAAGAGATGTGTGGGACAGAGTAATCGGAAAGTTATCATACAAGAGGAAGAAGTTAGCAGGAAGCTAACCAAGCAATGTTGCCTGAGGGGAACACATGGCTTCTCAAGTGCGTCACAGACTGAGCAAGCATGCAGCAGCCTTGGAACTGATAGCCACAGCTTCCCCAGGACTCCAGTCCATCACTGGCCCTGCCACGCATGTTCCTTAATTTAGAGGAGGGACTGTGTTCCTTCTCCATGCATTAGGGCTGCAGGGAGAGCCTTGGGTCAGTCCAGCCCCAACACCCCATCTTTCTTCAGGGCTCGGTTCTGACAGGAACAGAGGTCTAAGCAGACTGGACATATTGTGACTTTCTCTCCACCACACCAAGTCCTTATTCCTGCCTCAAGTTTTCCAGGTGTGACCCAGAGGAGAGAGCAGCTGTGCAGTGCGGTGAAAGGGGTGTGCGGGAGTCATGGAATCCTCCAGCAGAACACCAAGGAACAAAACTGGATGCTTTTTTGTGTTTTAGCACTGAGGATAGCCTAGACCTGAGGCACACTAAATATATACTCCATTACCAAGCTATACCACCAGCCCAGTGCTCTTTTTTGAAAGATAAATGAAAGCCAACTTGCAGAGCTTCTGAAGATTGATGGGTCCCTGCTGGGCACAGTGGACACAATCACCTGGGATTGTGGAGCAGCCAAACAGACTTGGGAGATCAATAAGGGAGAAGGAAGACACAGTGGAAGCTGCGACCCCTTATTATGAACTGAGTAGTCTTCTCTATATCTCAAAAAATATGTGCTCAAGTCCTTAGCCCAAACCCCTCCCTCAGAGCATGTTTGCTTGGAGACAAAGCCTCTGTGGAGATCAGTGGAAAAGAAGGTGGCGTGAACAAATCCCTAATCTGGTATGACTGGTGTCCTCAGAGAAGGGAGAAGCACGGATGTAAGCACAGACACACGGAGACACACGGGGAGAATGGCATGTGGAAATGAAGGCAGATCCTAGTGATGCAGCTACAAGCCATAGAAAACCCAAGACGGCCATTGAACCACTGGAAGATGGGGAGGGACCTGGCACAGGTTCTTTCTCTAAGCCCTTGGGTAGAAGCGACCCCACCCACACTTCGTTTTGATCTTGTGAATCTCACAAGTTTGTGTTGTTGAAGGTTCTCAGTGAGTGGTGTCTTATTAGGGGAAGTCCTGGCAGACCAGGCTTAAGCAAAGAAGGAAGAAGTCTACCTCAGGGGCCTCCTGAGGGGACCCTGGATGGAGCTGTATTCGTAGATCTTCTCCACAGCTGGATGGGGTGTTCCCTAAGGGATAAAACAGGAGGGAGTTGAGGAATGCCCGATCCATCCCTCTCTTGGACACCTGGGGAAACCCAGTCCCAGAGAATAATGAAACAGAGTAAGGCTAAGACTCAGCTCTCTTGACTCAGGGTGCTTGAGGGTGCCGGCTGCTTTGTGTTCAGCATTATCTTTCTCCTGTCACTCATCCACACCCACCCCTCTGACATGGGACCTCCTAAAAATATTTTGCTTACTCTTTGGTGTAGGAGGTTTTTCTGTATTTGTGTTGCTTTCATTGGTGAATAAAGAAAACTGCCTTGGCCTTTTGATAGGGCAGAAATCAGGTAGGCGGAGTAGACAGAACGGAATGCTGGGAAGAAGGTAGTGTGGCAGACGCCATGGTTCTCCTGCCCGAGACTAATGCTGGTTAGAATCTTTCCCGGTAAAGCACAACCACGTGGTGAACACAGATTAATAGAAATGGATTAGATCAAGAGTGAGAGCTGGCCAAGAAGAGGCTAGATATAATGGGCCAGGCAGTAATTTAATTAATACAATCTCCGTGTGGTTATTTAGGGGCTTAAGCTAGCTGGGTGGCCGGGAGCTGTGCGGAGCCGGGCGGCGGGACAGGGCCACCGTTCCTCATTACTACAACTCTTTGAATGGATGATTCTTCAGTATGTTAAATGAGAAGGTACAAAGGCAGAACAGATGAACATGCAGGGAGATTGGAACCTTTGTGCAGCCCAGAGGACTGAAAAATGATCTAGCTGTTGAAGAGAACAGTAGAGCCCTGTTCCGAGTTTAAACAGACTCCACATCATCCAACAATTCTACTCCTAGATAGCTAGATAAATAAATAAATACCCCCAAAGACTCAAAATCAGAGGCACAGATGCACACATCAGTGTCAAAACAGTGTTAGTCACAATGGCCAAACAGTGCAACAAGCCAAGACCTTCAGCAGATGGAGAAATAAAGAGGCGGTGGAAGCACCCAATGAAATATTACTTGGCCATAAAAAGGAATGACATCCTGGCATGTGCTACAATCTATATGAATCTTGAGGGAACTGTGCTAAATAAAATAGGCCAGGAACAAAAAGGGTAATTATAGTATACACCCTCTTATTTATGATACCTGTTATAATGAAATTTATGGAGACAGAAATTAGAATAGAGGTTAATAATAGCTAGGGAATTAAGGATTAGAGGGTTAGTGTTTGCTTGCTTTGCTTTCGGAGATAGAATCACATTTTATAGATCAGGCTGGCCTCCAAATTGCAATCCTCCTGCCTCATACCTCTGATATGTATACCTGGCTAGGTTTGTTTGTCTTTTCCTTACTGGTGCTGGGGATCAAATCTAGGGTCTTGTGCATGCTAAGCAAGTGCTCTACTACTGAGTTTGGAGTTCATGTGTGATGGGTATGAAGTTTCTGTTTGGGACAATGAAAAAGTGCTAAGGACAGCGGTGATGGATGGTGACCCAAACTATGACCTAATGTCATTGAATTGAGTAAAGTAGTTAAAAGGGGAAAATGTGTGCTATGCATATCTTACCAAAATTAAATTAAAATAAAAAACATATCTTCTAGTCAGGCAGTAGTGGTGCCTGCCTTTAATCCTTTAATCCCAGCATTCAGGAGGCAGAGACAGGCAGATCTCTGTGAGTTCGAGGTCAGCCTTTTCTACAGAGTGAGTTCTACAACAGTCAGGGTGCAGAGAGACCTGTCTTGGAAAACAAAACAAACAAAGGCATATCTTCTGAAAAATCACGCACAAGGAAAGGAGTCCCTTTCCTGTCCCTGGGGTTGTCACTCCCACCCTGGAGTGCCATGACACCAGCTCTGGGCTCTCCTTCCACACATGGCTGGTGGCTACACAAGTAAGTGTGCCCTTCCAGTACATCCACCTTAGCTTCCATGTGCTTCGCAAACAGAATCACAGCTTTTAGATTTGACGTTTTCATTTAATATGTGCTTTGAAGGGCTTTGGAGAGCATCCTCGTCTTCTTGTTCTTTCTTTCTCCCTCCCCCTCTCTCTTCTCTCTCTCTCCCTCTTTTTTTCTCTCTCTCTATTGATTTATTTAAGGGGTGGACAGGGTCTCATTATGTAGCCCAAGCTGGCCTTGACCTTGTACTGCTCTTGTCTCTGCTATCCGAGAGAGCTATGATTACAGATGTAAACCCCAATGCTTACAAAGGGAGATTCCTGTTCAAAGGTTTCTACCCAAGAAATGTTAAGTAAGCATTTGAAGATGACAGCATTTGCATTTGAATGGATGGTAGGGTCCTAACTCCAAAGAATGAAGCCTGCCAAGTGTATATCTGCCCACAGAGAGAATGAGGTATGGAAACAGTATACTCCATTGGAAGTACCAACATCTGTGGAGGCTGTATCTGGGGAAGGCCTTTTGCACCACAGAGTGACCCGTAACTGTCATCTTAGCATTCAGTAATCTGACTCAAGAAGATTCTGAATTTGAGGCCATCCTGGGACGTCCAGCAAGATACTGCCAGAGAGAGAGGCAAAAGGGAGCCCTTTTCTAGATGCTGGTGAAACAGCAGTCAACAGCTCTTCTTCCCAGGCAGCTAGTGTCCTAGCATGTTGACATATTAATTGATCTAATCTTCACAACCACATGATGATGTAGGTGCGGTTATTAATTACCCGCATTTTACAGGCCGCAGCCCCTGGGCACAAAGAGGCTATGTGCCTTACTTAAGATCTAGTGAGCTTAAACCCACGTAGTGAGACTCTAGAGTCCTTGCTCCTGTTCACTCTGCCTTCCTTATTTACTTGCCTCCAGGGCACACAAACATCTACATGAAGTTCATGCCAGGCACTGGCTTCCTACATAGAGGAATATAATGATGTCATAGACATAAGCCCCAGCCCCATGAAGTCCACAGCTACAATAGGATTTTGACCTACCTTAATTCAGAGTAGTTATCAGTGTTAAGGTACCATGTGCTGAACTGCCTCATGGGGGCAGTTTCAAGTATTCAAGTGTGTGGGAGACCATTACACCCATCCATCCACCACCAGCTACTTGACTTGCTTAGTCCTTCCAAGGGCCCCATTTTCTCCCAACCCCATCTCAGAGATGGACGAAATGAACTGAGGCTTCCCAAGATGCATTAAAGTAATGGGACTGGGACTCTTGGCCCTAACTCAGAGCTGGGCCTCACTGAGGTGAGGTCCAGCCAGGAATCTAGAAGATGGGTCTACAGGGTCTTCCCGGTACTATAGTCATCAGCCATCCCCATCAAGAATGTTTGGACTCTAGTTGCTTGGGTGGGAAGCGCCGTTCTTGGCAGGGCTGCCCAAGCCAATTAATAAGCCCAAAGCACTTTGAAGATGAAATTGTCCATAAAAAGGTCTGGTTCCCACAGTTGCCAACAGTGAGGCAGGGACAGCCTGGGGAGAGGGCTGTGCCGATGATGGCGTAGATCCTACACTGTAGAAGTGGGTGGAATTCCTGGGCAGGAATCCTAAGGCCAGAGGTTGGGCTCCCAGACCCTCGAAAAGCCTTCTCTGGTCCCAGAGGAGTCAACTTCAAGGCAAAACTTAACAAATTCACCATCAGTCACCCTCCCCTGAATGATGCTGGAACTACCCCACAGCTGTGGGCTCACGTAGTTTCTC